>MVJL01004978.1:0-125672 GCA_002156465.1 Macrocentrus cingulum
AAAACTTTTTTTTTGTTGATTATTTCTTACTATAAACTAATTTTAATTGAATTTATCTAGAGTTTCATTAAATATTACCCGCAGAAATTGATTTTACTTCCTTCAAAATTCGAATTAGCACGCACAAAAATTTAAACTGTAGTTTTTGTTTTATCTGTCGAGTCATGGATGATTTTAACCGGAAGTATAACCATTTCTGCCTCTTGAAAATTGATAATTCAATGTAAAATTCTTCAATAATATTCAATTCAACAACTTCCCAATTTTTGGCAGGCTTTTCAGCGAGTAAAGTACATGCCTAACGTGCAAGTATTTTGCTCTTCAATTTCACTTGATTTTTTGCGTGTGAAATCTCGTGAAATTTGACATTTTATCCCTCGACGAGGGCAGCAGCTAATTATATAGGGAAGGGGGACAATCTGTAGTTAGTGCCCGGGCACTTGATGAAATCAAAATCCGTGCGACGCGATTTTTTAAAGACGTTTCCGTTTCTTGTAGGAGGTCGCGATCGCGTAGTTTCTAAGTAAAATCAATAATTATAAGTGCATGCGTGTGTTTATCGCCGATGCATATCATTATATTACTATTTTACTATTGTTTTTGTGACTTGTTGCTGTTTCGGTCTCGGATTGAGACCGTTCAGCCATATTTATTGAGCTCCTTGTATGTAAATTGATGATGATAACTATGGTTTTTCGTCGGCTTACATCATTATTTTGTCAGTGTAATGATCTGAGCTAACAAAAATTTATCATCACTCAATTGTCGATGGTTAAATTAAACTAGAAATGTCCCCTAAGCAAATCCCACCCTTAAAACTGACTTTATATCAATAAATCACTACAAAAATATAATTTCTACGGAGCATGATTATCAATGGTTATTTATGGAGCAAGTATAATTCATTAGTGATCATGTTACGTAGTTATTGCTATTTTTCAAATGATTTAAGTCATTTATATTATGTGCATTACATGTTCTAATTTAATTTTAGGTGAATTTTTTATTTTCTGTTCGCAGGTGCATTATATGTTCGAAAAATATTTTATTTCGCATTGTTTATACATCGTTTTTTCAAGGACGGCTGCAATAGTTAGATTTTTAAGAAATCTACTAAAAAGCATATATGTAAATATTTCTCTTTCATTTCCTGTTATACTCTTCCTCAACCATCAGCATATCAGTGCAAAATTTTGCATCAGATTATTATACAAAAGAAGAATTATTTACTAAAACCTGCCAGCAGTTGAAAAAAAAATTTTTTTCAACCACGTCAAAATAACCAGAGATAAAATCAAACATCAAACAACACGCAATATCTATCCCTCACATTTACATATTGATTGCAACCGCAAGCTCTTATCAACGATGCAATTTTGTGTAACTGACGTATGACGGCAATGCCACCGCAGATGAACTCTACATAAAAATTCAAATAGCCTTCTTGTATGTCTCATGCGATACTAATAAAAAAAAAAACATAAAAAATGAAAAACACGATGGAAATAATTTACTGTAAAACTCTTTACTGTAAAAATATTTTTTTTTCTTCGTTTTTCTATTTTTATTAGAATTTTTCATGTCTCTTCTGACAGTTTTTAAATCGATTACATCTTTTAAAACTGGATTTTACTTGAAAACTTCTAGTTTTTAATTTTATTCACATATTTCAGATGATAAATTATCACCTGAATATTATGGAAGTAAATTAAATTTGATAAATGCACGAGAATATTAATCAGCCACGATACTATAGAGGATTAATCATCAACAAGGTGAAGCACACTGTCTCTATTTATTCCATAGTCTTTTAACAGCATATCCATGCGATCAAGACGCTTTGGAGAGTATCTGTGTGGGATTCGTTCAATGAATAATTATATTTCTTCCGTAATTTGGGTCATTTTCTTACCCGCCGATGACAATTCTGTAGTCGACTCTACACCGGACGCGTTTTGATAACAGCACTTTATCAAGCAACTGATAAAGTCGCTCTACTTTATCATCGGCTGATACGTGCACCAAGTAAACTGCGCTACCGGTCATAGATCGGATTTTCAGTCGCAACTCGCTGACCGAGCCGCTAGACTCGTTTATCTCTTGAAGTATTGGAACCTGTAAAAATAAAATTTTATTTCAATCATTAAAATAACCAAAAAAACTCTTGACAATGCAACTAACGTTCAGAAAAAATTATAAATAACGGTGAGACATTGGTGAAGGAGAAAAAAAAATTTTTTTCGACGCTTCCTGTTGAAAATCCCGAGATTCTGATAATTTTTTTTGTTTTTCGACGATTACTCAATAAGTAAGCTAAATAACAAAAAATGCTATGAGAATAAAATTATTCGGGATATAATTCTCTACAAAAAACGTTCATCAAACTTTCTTGTATCTCTCTTATAGTTTTTGCGATATTACCGTTTTTTTGAAATTTTAATTTTCAAAATATCTCAAAAATGAAACAGTTTATCGAAAAAAAATCTATTCTACATTTTTTGTGGAAAATTTAATATTCTATCATTTAATAATTATAACATTTTTTCTTATCTTGCTTAGTTATCTTGCTTAGTTATTGAATTGTCAGCAAAAAACTAAAAAAAAAAAAAAAATCTCGAAAATCCCAAAATTTTTGAGCTCTTCAAAGATTCTCAAAAAAAAAATTTTTTTTCTTCCATCAAACAATGCAAAAGTTATTAATAAAACCATCCTTTTATCATTTCTACAAAAATTTTAAGTATCAAATACTATCTTCATAAAGTATAAATTAAAATAAACTTTACTTCAGCTGTGTATTTTCCAAAAATGGCCGATCTGGATGGTAGCAGTTTGCCAACTTTATTTGCACGGCATTTCAGAGTCTCTTTAGTATAACTACTGTTAGCCGAAGATACCACGGGGAATGGTTTGGAATGAAATCGACTTTGAGACAGGCTAAGTTAATCATTTGATCCGTAGGCGCAAATATATGAAATTATAAATAATCATTGCATGTTAAATTTAAATGACTTCCGCCAATATACATAAAGAATGTCTAGGAACCTGGAAGACGCAATATTTAACGATGCTTGGTCAATCGCTTGACATTGGCGATGATGACTGCCAGCAGCAGAAATTGCAATTCCCAATTTTGATCGTCCTTTTTCACTTCTCGAGCTCAAAACAATTTCCGCATTCATGTGAGACTTCAAATGTGTGTCTGAACAATTATTATTGTGTGACGCAAGAATCTGACTCCTCAGATTACGCTTGTCTGGAGATAATACTCTGTTTGGGCGAGAAAAATAGTATGTTTACCTCGGGATGCAAAAGAGGTTATTTCGACCTCGCCTTCGGCAGTAAACTTTTTACGGTCGAAATGACCTCTTTTGCTACCTTGGTGAAGAATGTACTAATTTCGTCATTGCGGGAGCAAAAACCCTATTTTCTCCCGCTATGACGAAAATTACTATGTTTAACTCGGGATGCAAAAGAAGTTATTTTGACCTCTTTTGCTCCCTTGGTAAACAATGTACTATTTGCTTACCTAGACGATGTTTGTTCCAGATTTGGTAGGTCAAATTGTGGCTTTTTGTTTACAAATAAATTCCTACTCGATTTGTCAGGTAAAGTCGGAGGAAGACGATGATTTGAGGATAATTTTCCCAGTTGATAGCCACGACCTGGATAATAATTACCATTTAGATACATCTCTGCTCTGCGATCTTCTACCTTAAATTAATGAGTCAATTAATCAAGTACAAAATTGCAGATTAAATATACGCTCAAGTGAACCTTGAGAGGCACCCCATTTGGATAATCATTCTGAAGCTGTGATGGAAAATATCCGTCGAGAATATCTTGAATAAATGATCTTGATTTCGGATGGTTATAGTCACGTAATTGATCTTTTTGCCAGATCATCCCGTTTCTATAGAACTTTATCGTCACGCATGGGGGCGTCTAGTCATTCCGGAAAAAACATCTCATGTACTACAAGTCATAGATTATATTTCTCACCACTGAAAAAACATATATCATATTTACTTTAAATGATGCACCTCCCTTGCTGTGACAAATGTGCATTTCTCCATTTCCGATTGACAAATTTAATTGCCGGATGTTTGCAGCTATCGAGGCAAAGCAGGAGTTGATAAAATCACTAAAATTTAACAATAAACATTTTTTAATAGTAAAAAAATTTTATTTTCAAAAATAATCATGATTTTTAACCAACTCTGATTTGATCATTTTCGTTGAATTTTTTTTCTTCTCGCCAAGCCAAGTGAGTCCATAATCTGTGAGAAACTTCTACTAACACATAAATACAATTATATTATCTTACAATAAAATTTATTTAATTAAATGTAAAAAAACCTCCATTTCGTGAAGTTTCTGCTCTAATTTCACACACTTTTTGTACACATGATCGGAATTTTCATGGCTACTGTTAGATTCTCCCTTGATTGTTGATTCAATATTTTTATTTTTCATTTCCCAATCTTTCAGCTTTAAAGTCATCCCAATTTAAACAAATACCTATATAGATTATTTGGGTGTTACGTACCTTTTTTTTCAGACGCGTAATCTCTCGATCTTTCGACTTTGCCTGGCTTTCGGCTTTCCTCAAAACAGCCTGCATCCGGTCCATTTTATCTCCAGCCATATAAAGCTGTTTGGTCAACATTCCGATGAGTTCACCCTCTGAAAACACCATGCATAAGTCTCTTTAATATGCAAGAGAATAAAAAACATCCATTCGTAATATCGCATTTCATAATATTTAATTGTTTGTAAGATTAAACTCTTATACACACATTGTGTGCTAATCTTAGCACAAATGACAATTATATCATCACTTTTCTGTCTGATATTCTTATAACTACACAATACGACATATTATTGCAAAATGTAATTTTGTAATTTGACTCTATTCAATTTTCTTCTGTGATAATATCAATAGCTATATATCAATAGCTATTATTTTCAATATTATCTCACCTTGCTCAGACGGCCTTGAAATATTTGGTGTTATTTTTTCCTGATCCATCATAGAAGCTCTAATGTATTATTCATAAATTTTTTTTTTTTTGCAGATATTAAACTCGAAAATTTTAACCTGTAAAAAAAAAACAAAAATTCAATGT
This sequence comes from Macrocentrus cingulum, assembly GCA_002156465.1. Lineage (NCBI taxonomy): Eukaryota > Metazoa > Arthropoda > Insecta > Hymenoptera > Braconidae > Macrocentrus > Macrocentrus cingulum. The sequence continues at coordinate 5,127 of MVJL01004978.1, forward strand.
TATAACCATTGTTAATTGTTTTTAAATACTTACAAATAGATATTTTATATTTTTTAAATATTTTATGACACATTGTGTCAGTTGAAAAATTTTTTTTTTTCAACCGAAAAAATTTTTAAATATTTTTTTTAGGTTATTAAAAACACAATGCGATCACAAAAACGGCAATTATTTATGTGACTTGAGGATTTTTATTTTTTTTCGGTTTTGATATTTTTGGAAATTGGAGGTTTTAAAAGTTAGTTTATTGCGGACATTTGAATAATCGCGGTCAAGACTACAAAGCGACGCGTGTAGGTGATGCTGATGGTTATCGATCGACCAGTCGCTATGACGCCCAAAGTCACGTGACTTCTCCTAACATCGCTGACTTTGTCAGTGTGTGTGATATGAACCCTGAGGTCGAGGCTATATGCATTGTATGCCAGTGTGCGCTCATTCCGGCAACTCGACAGTTGTGCAGTCGCACTGACACGCGTTTCGTTTGCTCTAGTCTCAGTTATACAGAATGAATTGAATCAAAAGTCTAATAGCCACACCACTACAAACTAATAGACTATACCGGTTCAGTGCACCATGACTTGCATTCATGCATTTATCGCATTTTCCGACCTTTAAAAATTGTCACGGAAATAATTGTGTGGCCTGGGCCACATTTTTCCGCTGACACGTGTACTAAAATGCATCAGGAAAAGACTACGAATAAAGTACGTCATATATGCTACTTTATTTTCTGCACTTGTCGTAGAAACAACGTAAAGGTGGGTGTTAGATACTTCCTTTCAAATTGGATGCATCATTTTTCCCATGATTTTCTTGCATGAAAAAAAAAAAATCTTTAACATCCTCTCGAGGCATGATTAATTATTAATAATTGCTAACCCACATATCTCCATGTTTAATCATTACATAAATAAAATCACTCGTACACATTATTATCATGCACATATTTAACCTAATAATATTTAATGCAATATTATCACTGACAATTACTTGTCCCTGATTCTTGTGTGTTGTAATATTTTGAATTTAATTACCGGCACGTGCTAATTTCTCAATTGAAAAAGAAAAAAAATATGCATGTCATTCAACATTGTTGCAAAATGATATTTATTCACACACTAATAAATAACTTTCAAAGGTCATTTGCCTTTTTTAAGTTATTTATCAATGTGTAAATTGATTTTTTGTTGAATTGTTCTAATTGTAGAACTGTGACACATATATTTTTAAAAATATATGAGTTTTATCATGCATTGCGTGACTTATATTGATTACGAGTATAACTCTCAAAAAAGATAGTACTGGACTGTGTATCAGTGACCATAGCGAGCTGAGCTGAGTCATAGAAAGCATTGAATTAGTTGGATATAGCTTGTCAATGACTTTAGAATTTTTTTTTTCTCAAATTCAGAGAGGTGTAATGCTTGGTAAAAATGATCATTGGCCTCGTGATTTGTGGACAATTGAATTTCTATGGAAAACAATTGTTGGTTGATTAATTTTCATTTGTAACCGAGCTACCATACGCAAGCGCATCTATCCGGGGGTTAGTCTCGTGATTTCCATGTACTCAGTTGGCACGCGAGTAATCTTGTGTCTTATGGGGGGTCAATTAAAAGCAATAACATTCAGACCAATGACAACACACCAATCAGTATATCCTAGCTACTGCTTTGAAGTCTTGCGGTAATCGAACCGGCTCATTTGCCTGAAAATCACTTCCGAGTACGAGTTTATTGAGGAAAAAATATTGCCAATAATCTGTGAATATATTAGTTTAAAGACGTGAGCTAATCAGCTCTCTGTAAGTACATGATAAAAGTGACTATGACTGATGCTTGAGGAAATTATGCAATGTCAGTTGTTTTAAAATTATTTGTCGTTATCAATTGAATTTTAACTGCAACAAGGTAATATTTTTCTTTTTTATTTATTATCTGTCAATTATATTCTTTTCCCTGTTAATAATTATGCATATTATTAATGTTTAATTCAAGTCAGTATTTAATTTAGATGACGATGTAAAAAATTTATTCAGATATTTCATTATTTTCTTCATTGTCCTCCGTACAATGCTCGAGTTTTACGATGGAATTTTTATTATCCCAAAGATTGAGAAATGCGGTCATGAGGTGGTAGATAAATTTTCTCGAACTTATTTGATTAAATAAATTGTCATGGTTTGAATTATTAATTTATAGTTTTATTTCCACAGAATCAGAGGTGATTGTGACTCGTCAAAGTTCTTTTTGCAGATACTAAACAATGGAAGGACCTCACAGGTAGAGTTTTATTATAGATTATATTGAATATATTATTAAATTAACGAATGAATTCATTGTAGATTTGATAATCAAGCTGGCGAATTTAAGCAACCATCTCGCTGGAGTTATCGTCGATTGACTGGTAGATACATACAATTCATTCGTGGTTAGTTTTAATTAATAAATTGATTATTATATTGTAGATATGGTGCCAGCACGAGTGGTACTGTATATTCTGTCATTCTCGGGATTTCTCATTTCGTTTATGATGCGAGCCGACATGAATATGGCGATGGTTGCCATGGCACGAGCACCTTCCGAAAATTCCACAGCCACGATAGATAATCATTGTTACGCAAATTCGGATAATTATGCTACAGGTGAATCGGAAAATGAAAATGTAAGTTTTATCATTGATAACTTTAACCAAATAATAAAAAATAAATGTTTTTTTTTTTGGGTTATTGTAGGAACAACCGGAATTTGAGTGGGATTCTACGATACAAAATACAATTATTAGTAGTTTCTACTGGTGTTACATACTCTCGCAAATTGTCGGTGGTGTTTTAACCCAGTATTTCGGCACAAAGACAGTTTTTGGTGGATCACAGCTGCTCACAGCCATATGCAGCTTGCTCATGCCAACCGCTGCCAACTTACACTGGGGTGCTTTAGTAGCACTGCGAAGTATTCAAGGAATTGCCAGTGTAAGATTTGTAAAACTGTCTATTAAGGCGGAATATTCAGTTGCGAAGGTGAAAAAAGACGAAAAAAGACACAAAGAACGAGTATTGTTGTTTATAGTGTCTATCTATTTTTACAATGGCACTGATAATTTTATAAACAATAGATCAGATTTTTTTAGTAGGTAGTTGAATCGGTATTAGTCGAAAAAACAGTCGAAATTGTAATTTTTGATAAAAGGACGAGTAGTGAAGGTTTATACTGTCGTGAGGGTCAACGAATCAAATCGGAAAAAATTTGCACATCAGATCTAAAGTATGTTTTTGATTGATCAGTACAATTTCAAGGTGATTAGTTGTTTATGGTCGAATTCCACGTGAAATTCACCATTAGGGTGCTTCATTTGAAACGAACATTTTTTTATTTTTGCTAACACATTATAATTTTGTTACTTTTATTGAAAAAAAATCCCCTCCAAAGATAGGTCCTTAATTTTAATTTTAAGTACTTCCTCTCGATCGTTCAATTTTTCCCATTTAAATAACATGTGAATTATGGTGTTTTTTTTTGTTAAATTGTCATAGCTCAATTTTATTTCATACTTTTTTATTGCAATTGGTCGCAATCTCAAGTGTTTCACAGGCTCTTTAAAATAGTCTAGTGTTATTTTATTGTAACTTGAACCGGTTCGTCGGTGTCGGCCTCGAACGTGCTATTGTTATGAAAATTGTCATAATTTTTTTATTATTGACGAAACGGCTGAAGTTACAGAAAAAAAGTTGAGAGAAAATTTGTAGGAAATTTAATTTCCTAGAAAAAATGTCTCTTTGAATATTTCGCTAAAGTCATTAATTTGTACAGTTTGAATCAAATACACATAGTTTAGATATTCAACAAAAATTTTCGTGACAAATCTTTTAACAAAAAATAGAAATAATTGTGAGAAACCTTATTCCTTTGATTAATGCTTGAGGAGTATATCTGTGAAGGTTGTTTCAAAATTTTAGATCGATCGGTCGAGCCATCTTTAAGAAATCGCTTAAAATCACGGTTTTGTGAAAAATCCGTTTAAAGTTAAACATCTGCGACTCCAGTCTATGTTTTTCAAAATTACAACTGGATATAACGCTTTTATTAAGTACATAGTCAAGAATTCACGGATTGATGTGTGATTTCAGGGTATAACGTGGCCTGCGATGTACGCAATCGTTGGTGTCTGGATTCCACCAGTCGAGCGTTCACGTTTTATGTCTTCCTTTCAAGGTAAGTTGTGGAATGCAAGTGTGCCAAGACCTGCGCCCCAACTAAAGACTTTTTTTTGTGTTACAGTGATACTTTGATACGCTCGCCTAAGACTATGTAACATGTTTATTTGCCAATTAACTAATGCCTTTGATTCTTTCAGTTAATCAAAAAAAAAAACGAAAAAACAAGTAATTCTAAAATAATTTCAAAATTTTTTCATCAATATTTTCAGTGTGAAAAATTGCAAACATGTAAACATAATCTGTTGCGAATGTTTATACAAATGTTGACATTTTCGTTGGTTTAGCTCGTTCCACAGTAGCTGCGCATTCACCGGATGGCGAGGTATACTCGATTGGCAACCGCTCAACAGCATGAGAACGGCATGAGTATACTTCCAGCCTGGTTGAATCCTGGTTGAGCTTTCGAATTATATAATTATCTTCTATCTTAACTCTATCCGGTATCCGCAAAAAAAATTTCTCTGTAATAATTCGCTTGCTGTAAAATAATTTAAATTTCTTGAAAGCTCAACTAACATTTCGTCTCTCGGTTCGCTCAGCCTTTGTTTTCATAATGAACCACCATTTAAATCGATTGCAGATGCGTCCCCGAAAAGCCGTGGACGCTGACGGTCCTCCAGAACCAGTTAAACGGGACCAAAGCCATTTACTGAACATCATGTTTCACCTACCATGGGTCATGGGGTGAGCTACTCCTAACACGTCGATTATCTATATTCAGGGTTCAGTGTTGGCATCGGCTTGACCTACTACCTGTCCGGTGTGCTCATCTACTTCTTTGGCTGGCGAACTGTCTTCTACACCACTGGAAGCATTGGGGTTGCTTGGTGCGTCGTATGGTTTATCTTTGCTTTCGACACTCCGGCTTCACATCCGAGGATATCCCAGCAAGAACGTCAGTACATTGAGTCGAGTGTTGGTATTTTGGTCGTCGGAGCCACTGAGGTACTGTCTAAAATTTTTTTTTTTCAAGATATCCAACTAAAAAAATTATCATATTAGTTTAAATTAAAATATCCCTTAAACTACTGAAAATTAAAATTTTTCTCTAGAGACCTTTTTTCTCGGAAATTTTGTTAACTACAAAAAAGGTTCTTACTAAAATTTGTCAAACTCGCATCCTTATCATGATATTAACAGTTAAAATGCTCTCAACTTTTTTCAACCAAAATTACGTATATAAAAATTACGCTGTTTTAAATCAAAATATCTTTGAAATTACTGAAGATAAAAATATTTCTCAAGAGACCTTTTTTTTTAGAGGATTTAATTAGCTACAAAAAAGGTTATTTACAAAATTTCTTCAACTCGCATTTTTATCAAGATATTAACAATTAAATGTTTTCAATATTTCGGCGAAAGGTTTTTTTCATGTGATATATTACATACGGGAAAAAATATTTTTCTGATGATGATCGATAAAGGTCATATGACGTGTCTAAGGTCAAAAGGGCGTAAAAAGTCAGACAATTTTATTTGTAAATATTTTGCTAAAGATAAGAATTAGAGAAATTTTGTTGATAATTTTTTTTGTATCAAATAAAATTCTGTATATAAAAGGGCTCTTGAGAAAAATTTTTATCTCCAGTAGTTTCAAATATGACGTTTGATAGTAAAAATTTGACTAATTTTATACTCGTTTGTTTTTCTAAAGGAAACGAAAGTTCCGTGGCCAGCAATTTTGACATCCATGCCCGCGTGGGCCGTTGCCATCACGACCTTTGGACGAATATGGGTGAACTATATTTTCTTTGTCTCTGGACCGATGTATATGAAGACAGTTCTCAACTATAGCATTAAAGACGTATGTATTACCACCTGTAAGATACTCTTAAAGCTAAATTGTTTTCTATTCGTAGAACGGATGGGCCTCTGGTGCGCCATTTATTTGCAGCTGGTTTAGTTCCGTAATATTTTGTTACGTAGCTGATAAACTGGTTACCCGGCAAATTATGAGCCTGATAAACGTGCGAAAACTCTTCACAGCCATGTGTAAGTGCCTGACAATCATTGCTAAAAATTCACATTTGTAATTATGACACTTTTAACCCCACAGCACAAATCATTCCTGGACTACTCCTGCTTCTCGTTGGATACCTCAACTGCAACAAAACTCTCATTCTCATAGTTTGGTTCATTGCAGTAACTTTTATCACCGCGGCGTATGCTGGTGCAATGGCCAACATTGTAGACATCGCACCAAATTTGGCGGGACCAACTTTGGCATTTGCCCAAACGATTCACATGAGTGCTAGTTTTTTATCGCCAATGACAACTGGCTATATGACTAAAACAAGCGTGAGTATTCAGTCATAAGAAGTTATATCCAGTTGCTAGTCTGAAATAGGACATTTTTCTATGAATTTTTTCTAAAAAAGTATTTGATTTTATCAAAACCAAGAGTTTTTTATTTTTTTATAGTGTCAGTTTCTAAGTTTAGAATGATAATATACCTAAATACATGTAAGCACTTTCCGGAAATGTATAAAAATTGATTTTTTGAAAATTCCAACTGGATATAACTTCTTAATTGACTGTTTTGAGAAAAAATCCAATTAATTCATTCATTTATAGCAAACACTGAGTACTTGGCGAGAAGTTTTTTGGCTAGCAGCCGTGATAGGATGTGTTACCTACGTTGTATATCAAATATTTGGATCAGCGGATATTCAAGCCTGGAATTATCCCAATCAAAAACATCCACAGCGCGTTAATGATGATATTGAACCGTTAAATATATCCACGCAAAACGGTAAAATAATTCCGAAGCAAGTGAGTAATGCAGAATCAGCATAAATTAATTATTTATAAGAACAATCAAGGGCATAGTTACTTGTATGAACCTGAAGTATTTCTTCAGATAATTCGATAATTGAAAGATGTTTATTCTTAGTGATGGTATATGATCATGCTCGATTCATTTGTAAAGAGAGTATTTTTTAAGAATTGGGCAAACATCTCAGGTAATGAAACGCGAGCAGATAGAATCTCAATATAATACTTTTTTCCGATCAAAAGTGCAATCAACCTGCACTTTTTTTTTAATTTTATTATTTTTCAATATTTAGAATTTTTAATATTAGCAAAAAAAAAAATTTTTTTCTACTGATCTCTCAGTATTTCAACTTGTGGTCCAATAATGTGTTTCAGTGTGATTTTTTTTTATCTATAAAAAAATAAGGCACAAGTTTTAGTATTATTTTTTGCATTGGTTTTGCTCGAAGAAAAGTTTGTTATCTTATTAGAAATTAAATATGTACAGAAATCATTTTTTTATAAGTGCAGTAAATCAGATATATATATATATATATACTCTTACATACTAGCTGATAAATGCTACATTAATCTCAAGAGTGCCTTGCATTAGGCTCAGACCGATGAATCTTTTTACTTAAAATTTTTATTAAGGCAATGGTAAAAAAATTGCCTAAAACAATGTAGATAAAGTACAAACGATAAATTTAATTAGAAAAATATTCTGTTAATTAAAAAATTCTATATACCAAAAAAATCATTTTAAAATCGTTACTACTGTGTCCAAACTTGTCGATAAACTGAGATATAGTGAAAAAAATTGCATTTTTATTTCTTGATAGAATAAAAAAATTATACTTTTAATAAATTTTCCTTAAAAAAAAGAATATCACCACACAGAGCTAGAGAATGATTATGCAAATTAAGAGACGTTGTATAATTTTACTGGCGTCGTAGATATCAGAGACGTAAATTACGATTTATGTCTAATTTTCGCAAACACAAACGTGCATCGACCTCAAACTACTGCATGCCATGGAAATTTTTTTAATTAAAAATATAAACGACATAAAAAATCCCCCAAAAAAAAATTTGTGTCAAAAAGTATCATTTTTTTAAGATTATAACAACGAAAAAAATATTTTTTCGTCGAAAATTGAAAAATTATAAAATTTCCATATGAAAAAAATTTTTTCAAGCATATTTATTAATGAAAAATCGAATTTTTTATGATTATTTATTTACTCAAAGTATATTTATGTTTTTTTTTAATGTAACTGAATTGATGGCGTCATGGAAAAAATTGGATTTTAATTTTTTATCATGGATTACACCTCCGATAGATTAATAATCAAATATCTACCGAATTTATACGCATGAATTAATCACAATTATCAGTACTTCAAGAATATACCTTGTTAAATTATCACCTTGAATTGATAAATCGCAAAACAGTACGTACATCTAGATACACGATATGTTTTCAAGCATAGGGACTCTGACCTCTTCTTTAAGCTTATTGACGTCACAAAAATTCTGTTGGAAAGACAGATTGCTTATCGTACGATCGGTGTTGATATATTTACTCGACGATTTTCCACGTTAGTACCCTGCGGACTATAAAAGCCAACACATCAACTACATAGTTCTGAGCGTTACTTGTTTGTGCATACGTGTCCAACCAAACTATTTTTCGAAATAAATCTCAAGAAAGTGTGCATAAAATTCGTATAAATAATTATTCAACTATGCGGTAAGTAATTTTTTAAACCTAAATCAATATTATTTACAAATTTAATTAAGAAATTTGTCTCTAAAGACAAAAAACGGTGTATATGTAAAATGATCCAACTGTTTTGAATCAAAATATCTTTGAAACTACCGAGAATACAAATTTTTCTAAAGAGATCTTTTTTGTAAAGAATTTTATAAGCTACAAAAAAGGTCCTTAACAAAATTTAATTATCTTGCATCCTTATCAACATATAAGCAAGTAAAAAGGTCTAAATTTTTTGACGATATGCTCTTTTGATTTTAGACACACGATTTATTATTTATAATATTGTTAAATAATTATTTTCAGGTTCCTCATTGTTGCTTTGCTGTTTATTTGCGTCGTTTCGGTGATACTTGACAGTGCATCAGCGAAAAAAACACATTCCGATGGCAAGAAACGATCAAAAGTTGAAAATATTTCAAGGTAAAAACAATTAAACTCCAATAAACTTCACATAGGATATTTATATCTTTTGTATCGTATTTATTTCACAGTGAAAAAAAACACAAAGTCGACAAGCAATATAAATCCAAGGAGAAACGACGTCGTTCGGTGGATGAGGTTAACCCTGAGGCATTCGATTCTACCAAACAATCTGGCGAAAAGCGAAAAAATTCTCTAAACCCAAAATCCACTGAGTCACAAGAGAATAAAGGAAAATTAGAAAAATATCCAAAGAATGAAAAAAAAAATAAATTCAATCAAGCGGACACTGAGACTCCAACAAAAAAAATAAAATATCAAGAAAAAAAGCAGAAACAAAAAAATCATTTAGAATCTGCGACTAGCTCTATGAAAACTGAAACTAAAAAACAGAACAAATATCAGAAAGAGAGTAAAAATAAAAAATGCAAGTCTGAAAAAAGCAACAAGTGTCCGTCATCCGAAAAAACCAGTCAGATAAAAAAAGAAAAAGAAGAAATAGAAGAAAAAACAATAATAAATGATGAAAAACAAACGGAAACTCTTCTCGATCAAACCGTGGAAAAAAGCAGTGTTCAATTGGATTCCAAGGTAAATCCTTCAGAAAACGAAGCTACTCATGAAAATGAAATGTGCACAATGTCAAAAAAATCTACGGATGAAAATGAAGATTTTGAAAATCAATCTTGTGCTGCATAAATTTTTCTACACTCAAATATACAGGATAAAAATAAAATCATAAAAATCAACACTAACAAGCTAATACACAATTTTATTACGAAAAAACATTTGTTTTACAATTGAAAAAATTACTTGTATCATAGTTCACCAGTGTGATTACCGAAATTAACGCGAGTTGATAGCACAAATGGAATTATTTACTTTTAAATTACTTAAATATTGGATGTAGTGATGATGTTCGTTGTGGATAAAAATCTCCATTTCCTGTTGAAGCTAAAAAAAAATACATAAATAATTAATTTACACTAAAAAAAGCATTTTTTTCAATTCCTCACATTGTTCAACTCCTACAAATCGTATCACCCAACCATTGCCGCCATTATTAACGCTTGTAACGTAAGTTATCGTCACTGCATTGGACAATCCATGGAAATTAGCGGGATCATCCTGAAATAACAATTAAATTAAAGGTAGAAAAATATATTTAAAATTTCTTACTCACTCCTGCACAGTATCTTGAAGCTCGAACTTCCTGTGGGCTCCTTTGATCATTGACAAGAAGATAATCTGTACTGCAATCGCTGGCACCCAAGTCAAAAACCAGGAAATTCAAAATAATTTTAAATCCACGTGGAACACTGATATTCCAAGTGCATTCACTGGCATTGCGATAATTGGCAGGGTACATTGGAGATGTTATTTTTCCTGCGTAATTATAAATGTCTCCACCGCAACCTGGTCCTTTATCAGTTGATGTATAAGTAATGTCGTAATTTTCCCATGTAACACCTCGCTCAGAGGTCGAGTGCAAGCTCAGGACATTGCCAGAGCTGAAAATAGGCGATGGTGTTCGCATTCCGCACAAAGTTGCCAATAATGGTGCACTAAAGTTTCCATCATGAATTTTCAGGTAACTTCTAGTACAATCATTAACATCAAAAAGTCGAATTTCATTGAAATATAGCGATATTGTCCTTCCAGCAGGAACAGTAATTACTATCCAGCAATCTTTGAAGCCTTGATGAATTATTTTACCCTGTGGACTAGTGTAATTACGATTACAGTCGGCCAATCCCACGTCAAATTTGAATTTCCTCGGTTTTCCCTCTGAGCTCAATGTTGTCTTTAGATCAACTTCTATCTGATTGCTCATACTGTAGTACTCGAAATCATTGAATTTAGAGCAAAATGTGTAAGCAACTCCAGGCGCACTCTGTAAAATTTTAATATTTCAAATTATTTGAAATTACATGTCTATAAAATCTAAAAGGCTTATCATCAAGTTGAGAAAATTTAACTGGCTTATATTTCGATGGGAATGCGAGTTGGAAAAATTTTGTATATGACCTTTTTTGTAGCTAATAAAATTCTCTAAAAAAAAGGTCTCTTGAGAAATATTTCCATCTTCAATAGTTTTAGAGATATTTTGATTTAAAGTTTTTTATATAGGTTCTTTTGGTTTTAGACACGCGATATCATTCGCTATATATATTTACCAATCTGCTCATAGGACGGGCTATCAGTCGGCCATTGAACACGAAATCTTCTCCGAAATCTTGACTAATAGATCTTCTACCCTGTAGCAAGAAAATCGTGATTAAACTGATTTTTCATTCTGCTTTTTAAATTATTTTATCACATTTACTCCAGTTGCTGTTGGAAAATAATTACCATCGTGTCATCAACTTGCAGATGATCTCCTGCCTGACAATTCGACGAATTTTCCATGTCAACGTCACGAAAGTGAACTCGAAGAATTTGCGATCTTGGTGCAGTAATTACCCATTTGCAACGAATTCCAAGTGGATAATTACCCGGGTAGCCAGGTGAAGTGATTGTTTTTGTCGTATTATCAATGTTTATCAAAGGATTTCCGCAAGGTGCTAAAAAATTAATTCCATAAATCAAAAAATGAAAAAAACACCTCAATTAATAATCCGTACGTTCAATCAAATCAAAAGTTGCCGAAACTCCAGTTCCTTCCACTTCTCCATCGCTCACAAATCTGATCCACAAAGCATTCATTGAAGAAACTATTGGTGGTGGCACAGTCTTACCGCAGTATCGACCAATTAGCTGTGCGTGTAGACCTCTGCCATCGCGTACCTCCAAAAAGTCACCGTTGCAAGGCTCTGTGCTTGCTGGTATCGTTTTATTTGGTGTCAAACGTACATCCATGCTTGTTATCGTCATTTTAATATTTTTCTCCGCTGTTGAAAATACTATCCACATGCAGTCTTCATAGGTATCATAGTTTATTTCTTTCTGTGTCTTCCAAGTTTGCGAACTCGTCAAATTTATTTTACCACCACACCCGGCAGCGATGCTTTTTGTAAACAAAACCTGAAAAATACAAATGATTAGTATTTATATAGCAACTGAATACCACAAGTGCAGCAGAATGTGCATTTACTAAAGCGGAAAATCCCCGATAATGTCGGCTACTGTCGGTTAAAAAGCTAAGTGTCATAACATTTCTAGGAGACTTGAGCATCGGTGGCGTAACCGTCATATTTCCACACAATCTACCCAATAATTTATCCGTATTTGCCCAGGTATCGTCGAAAGCCATTAAATGATCAAAGTAGCACCTGTAAAAATCATGATTGTAAGTAAAATTCACAATTGTCTGCTGAAAAAAAAAAAAAAATTGCTTACGAAGGGCTGTACTCCAGTTCGAAAGATTCGAAACGTAAAACAATACTTTTATCTGATGGTGCAGTAATGACCCAAGTGCAATTGAGCTCGCCGAAATATTCTCCAACATCCCGTGAAACAGGAGAGCGAATAATCGTTGACGATGATACTTCACCACCGCACTCATTCAGAATAAATTCAAGTTGAAAACCTCGTCGTTGAATATTTTGATCGGTTTGGAAATAAATCGTGACATTTTTATCAAAAGTTTGAGCAGGCGGACGATTATCATCGCAATAAATTTCTTCCGGATGATACCAATGATACTCAGTGGTTTTTATCGTTAAATTATCGTACTTACAATTACCATTACCGAGTTTACCACCTTCTAAATTAAAATCATTAAATTCGACAAGTATGGATTTGCCTTGTGGCACAAGAATTGTATAATTACACTGGAGATGCCTTGAATAAAAGTTTGGATAATTCGGAGATTCAATAACTTGTCTCAAAGATGATGCCATAAAAATACCACCGCAATTTCTTTCCCAAACAGCTCGAAAACCGTCACCCTGAATAACTTCATTCGTTCGAAAAACGACTTTCATGCGATTTGACGTGGCATTGTAGGGCGATGGAATATTTCTACCGCACGATTTACCCAGCGATTGCCATACTCCATTGCCCAAAGTATTAACCCAATTGTAAACTTCAACAAAATCATTGGCGCAGAATGAACTTGTTTCTAAATTGAATCTATCGACAAACGACAATCCAACTTGATATCCAGGCTCGGTAGTTATTTCCCAAGTGCACTCGGCATTATTTGGATATTGATGTGGGAAACCAAGTGACGATATTTCACGACTGGATCCTCGCATTGTACCACCGCAACTGTCGCTAACAAGATCCAAACGAAATTCAAAATCACCAGGACTTTCCGCAGCCCAATACTCAATCCACAATTTGTGCGAGGAACTGGTAAAATTTTGTGGCTTCATGTTGCCACAAAATTTACCAACTTCCGGAGACATAGATCCACCATTTCGCAGAATCACATAGCCCTTATCGCAGCTGCCGACGTTGAAGCGATTGAAACTCATTCGAATGACTTCGCCCTCGTCGGGATACTCGACTCGCCAGGCACAACTCTTTGGGTATGAAATGCCAGTGGGAGCACTGATAACGTGCGATGGACCTGTGAGAATGCCGCCGCACTTGTTCCACCTGTACGTCATGTTGAAGTTCATGTCGGTGCCATAACTGCCATTGAGCGCTCGGACAATGTTCAAGGGCGCGGGACTGCGGATTATGTGAGGCTCCTGCGTCACATTGCCGCAAACTATGCTAACGGGCTCTTTCGCATCTGCAACCATGATGTACTTCATGTAATAAAAGCACGAGCGAGTCTGGCGTTGGTAGCGTCCAAGCAAGCCGGATATCTGCACAGTCAAAGTCGCATCGCTGGTGAGCAGAGACTCTGGAGCTTTCACAGTCCACTGACAATAAAATGACGAGCCGTTAAAAGGAGGTAGCGTAGGTGCTGTGAGACTACCCTCCAGGTTTTCAACAATCCCTCCACATGCTAGAAAAAATACCAGTAGTTTTTTAAACTCAGGTTTTGCAGGAATTTTAGTTGGATACTTACGAGCTGGTAGCACTGCCGAATATTTGGCTTTTATACCCCTATGACCACTACTGCGCCAGTAGGATATAACCATTGTATTCGTGGAACTTCCCACTTCACGCTGGTACTCTGTTCCTCGTATTACCAGTATTTTAGATTTCGACGCAGGATCATTGTAAAACTAGAAATTTTTTTTGTGTAGTATCAATAAAAATGATAAATTTTTACATTAAAATATATTTTTAAGCAGCATTTCCGTGAAGTTATGCGCGGTTTGTATCGAAAAAATTACAAAGGCTTGCGATAACATATATCCAGACAATTGCGGATAATGGTTAACAAATTATGCTTAGCATAAGGGCGCTTGAGTGCTAAAAAAATTGTCAAAAAACCGTGAAAACTTTGCGTCATAAATACTCGATAAATAATTCAACTCACATTTGGATAATTTGATTTTTATCATGTCTCAGCTAGGAGATGAAGTAGTTTGCCGTCATTTTATCAGTTACAATGAAAAATATTAATTAATAAATTTTTTATGTGATATATTTTGACAAAAGCCCATTTAATCAAGTGAAAAAAATGAATAAATAAGTAATTTTACGATCTATGCCAAATTATGTCAAATTATTTCAAGTTTTCAAAGCTCATTTTAAAATATCCAGGATTGTGTGTTTTTCAACAATTTTTTTTTTTGCGCTCGAGGGCTCCTAAGAAGTATACAAAAAATAAAACGAAAAAAAATTTTCATAAACTTACCGCTAAATAATATCTATTTTCATTGTCGTCAGATGCTCCTGTATCGAGGTCTAAAATTGTGACTAGCACTCGATGTCCCTCAGGAACAGTAATATGCCATTCACAATATCTGCATATAATCAATAGAAAATTTTCTTATGCAATTAAATTATATTTCATAACTTACCTTGATCGTAAATTCAAGTTGGGATATCCAATTGATTTGAATTCTCCAGAAACTCCAGTCAAATCACCGCCACAAGCTGTCAGAGACAATAGACAATAAAATACCAAGTGAAAATGACAAATAAAAGTACTCACCGTCTCTGCTGGCAGTAAAATTGAGACTGAAGCCTCGATAATTGCCGTAGCTTCGCTCCCTCGAGTGGAAAGTAACGATAGCTTCATTGGTAGAAGTCTGAATGACATTGAGTTTATCAAACACACAAAAAGTTCCAAGAAGCTGTGACCCGCCAGTATCATTGATTGCGCTTGACGGCACTTTTTCAGCGATCGACACATAATCGGAATTTTCACATCGCCTATAACCGGAAACGTGGAGATCGCGGAATTGTATCTTCAAGGCATGATCAGGTGGTCCGACAATCCACCAAATACAATTCAGATTTTTACCATAGGCATCCGGATAATTAGGTGATGTAATAACACCCCGAGTACCTCGTCGAATGCCTCCACATGAGTCTCCAGCTTCGACCACGGCTTTAAAACCATTTTTCGGATCCGGAATATCAGTGTAAAAATGTACATAGAGTAAATTTCCAACAGTACTTTGAGTACTCGGTGCATGATCTCCACAGTATTTTCCAATGAGATTGGCAGAATCTGTGCCGCCATCTCGAAGCTCAACGTATTCCCTCGCGCAATTGGCGCTGTAAGACAGATCAAATCGGTCGAGAAAGTGAATGAGAATTTTTTGGCCAGCTGGAGCCATAAAAGTCCAGAAGCATTCGGTGAATGGCGGTGGTATATTTGGATATCGAGGCGTAGTTAATTGATATTGAGCCAGGGACTTTGATAAAATAATAGTTCCTCCACAATCTAAGCCAACTTCTTTGTATATAAGCTTGTATTGTACGTGCAGCCCAGTTCCTACGGCTTTTACGTACAATTTATTTCCAGTGGTGTTTAACGGAGCAATCGGATCGCGACCGCAGAATTTTCCAGCGCCTAAAAGTGGAGAATCTGGGCCTCCATTTTTTAGCATCAAATAATAATTGCCACATTGATTATTCTCCACAGTGTCGATGGCAATCGAGACGATCTCTACTTGAATAGTCTTGCCAGGACGTGCTGTGATATTCCACTCGCAATTCCAACTCCACGATCTTCGTTGATTTGCTCGTATTGTATTATTAAATTCTATGACACCATTTGGTCCACCGAGTTCCCCGCCACATTCTATGTAAACCACTGCTCGGAATCCCGTTCTATTCACGTAAACATCGGTGTTAAACTGGACGGTTAACATGTTGGAAGCTTCGATAGGCATGCCAGTTGAATTTGACAAACAAACTCTTGATAATTTGTTTGCGAGTCCAGAAGTAATGTCTATATAGTCTGCGTTGCATCCGTCGGTCTCTTCAAAGTTGATATCGAGGAATCGGAGGACAAGATGAGTTCCAGGGGGTGACTTGAAGATCCATTTGCACCTGAGATTGTTGGCATAGCCCTGGGGATAACCCGGGGAGGTGAAATAGTGCGATGCGTTGGTAGATTCACTCATGATTATCTCCTCATTGCAGATGGAAGCTGAAATTGAATTTTGAATCGGTTTAAATGAATATTTTTGATGGTGTTGAAATAATATTTTGTACATATTGTGTCTTCCTCTTCAACGGGGGTATCTCGAGGTATTTCATGCCACCAAAGATGAAACCAATTGCCGTCGCGGAAGGTATTACTGTTCATTTTCAGTAGCATAACATTGCTGGAAGACTGCACGGGCTCGGGGATCGTGGAGCCGCACAAATCGGCGAGAACGGGCGCGTTAGACTCGTAACCATCGTAAATCTATTGGAAATATATAAATAAATAAATAATACATGGTGAAAGCATAGAGTACACCTTGTATTCGTTATTGTTAAAAAAAGTTTATAATCAATTTTTAAAATTTAATAAATTGAATTGAATGTAGAAAAAACGCAATCATATATAGGCACTAGGGTGGCCGCAAAAAAACCGACTTTTTTATTTTTCTAGGTCTCGTATCAAGAAATCATAGTTTATAATTTTTTTTAAGTGCACTATAAAAAATTATCTAGATTCGAACATTTTTAGAGGTCGCGCACAAATTTTTAAATTTCCAAAAAGGTCAAAATGTGATTAAAAAAAAATTTTTTTTCCCCTGTTTTCGCCACAGTGGATCATTTTACATGTAATTTGAATAAATTCTACAAAGATTCAATTTAAAGAATTCATTTTGAGGGGTTGTTCATAAATTTAAAAAATTCTGGCATTGGTAAAAATCTGCATGGGAAAAAATTGTTTTTTTGTTTAACGCGACCCTTAAAAATGTTCGAATGGGACTAATTTTTATGGTAGCCTTTTAAAACATCATAAACTAAAAAATGTAGTTACAAGGTTTACGTAGAAAAGGGCCGATATATTCTAGAGGTTTATCCAATTAGCTTACCGTTAAACTGCCTAGATAACATTCACTGTGAACGCGTTCAATGTGGAAATCGTCAAATTCAATCCGTACAATCGATCCAAATTCAACGGTTATTCGCCAAGTGACATCGTAATTACTTCGCAAAAATGGGCGTGGATATTGTGGTGAAGCAATTTCTCCAGACGTTCCAGACAAGCTGTTTCCATGGATAAAAGTGTACTCTGCGAGAAAACCTCGGCCTGTATTGACATTATCACTTCGGAACTTGATCCACAATTTTTTTGTCGATGTTATTTCGTCAATAGTATTTCCACAGTAAACTCCAATTAATTTTCCCACTCCAGACTCTTCGCGAATCTCCAAATAATCAGCATCACAATTTGTACTGCTTTCAATGTTAAATTCTGAAAAAACAATTTTTATCTGATTGCCCGGAGCAGTATCCAGTGTCCAAACGCACTCGGCATTCATTGGATAACTCTCTGGATATAATGGTGAAGCAATTGTTCCTGATTCCGAGTAGTAAGACCCACCACAGGCTGAAAAAAAATTTTTTTTCATCCACAAAATTCACAAATAATCAGTGTACACACAGCTTACCAGAATTTAAAACAGAATATGAAGCTTGGAAAAGGTCAGTACTGAGATCTGGCGTGACTAGGTTTACAGTCAAAGTATTGCCATTGCTGACAATCGGTGAGGGAGATTTATTGGAGCACCATTTTCCCCGAGATGGACCATCCAAACCCGCACCTTCATACACGGCGAGATAGTGCTGTTCGCACGTTTCATCCCAACTGGAAGCGGTTAGATCAATGTGGAACACCGTGAGCGTAATGTGATCAGCAGGATCTGCGGCTTCAAGAATCCAACTGCAATTGAGGCCTTCATCGCTGCGTAAATGTAAATTCGACGCGGACGCCAAGATGCCAGTATTATTAACAATAATTCGAGCACCGCAATCACGCGAGAATTCAGCCCGGAAGCCCTTGGCCGAAATCATGCTATCACTCCGCATGACCACGAGCATTGTGTTGCCTGAGGAGACAATTGACGGTGGGGCTTTATTCGAGCAGAATGTTCCCAGCAAAGTATCGAGATTACTCGGTCCATCGTGAACCCTAACGTAGTCATCAGTACAATTATTCGAACTCTCCAAGTCAAAGTCCAAAAATGTTAAATTAACAACATGATTTTTATCGACTTCAATGTACCACTCGCAGTTTTGAGTATTGGGATAATTGAGTGGATAATTTGCGGATTGTATGTATCCTTTGTCGGCGACGAAAATTCCACCACATGTGGAGGGAACAGTTTTGTAGGTGGCAAGGAATCCATTTCCAGCGTATGAGGAGTCAGATGAAAATTTGATGTACATTCGGTTGGTCGTGCTTGTATAATTAATTGGTCCAGGTGAGTGACAAAATTCTGCAAGTTTTGGCGCTGTAACATCATCACCACCAAAAATTTCAATTCGATCGTATCGACATTGTCCGGCTTTTTCCGTGTTTACTTGTAAGAAAGTGATTTCCACACTGTGTCCATGATCGACATCGATCAACCACTCGCACTCAATGTTGTGCGGATAAGGATTCGGATATCCTGGCGAGGAAATTTCACCCTCTGGGCGATTAAGATAGCCCCCACAGCCGTTGATTACCCATTCAAGTCGAAATCCGGCATTTCGCACGTAATCGTCCGTAATAAATTCTATGAAAACCTGGTGCTGAGTGGAGGATATCTTTGGCGGCAAAGTTTGCTCACTGCAATATTTGCCCAATGATGTATCCGGCACATTTTCCGAACCCTCTTTCACCTCCAAGTAATCAAATGGACAGTCATTCACTCCGGCTTCTAGACTAAAATGCGAAAATGTGAGATTTACAGTATTGCCCTTGGGCGCATCAATGATCCATGTGCAATTAATATTTGCTGGATATTGATTGGGGAAATTTGGCGATTCAATGACTCCGCTGAAGCCATGGATTTTATTGTTGCACACTGTCACGTATTTAATGTGAAAGCCGTGGCCAGAGTTGGTGTAATCACTGCGGAAACGAATTTGAGCGACGTTGCTGTCGAGCAGTAGAGCAGTCGGGTGATCTCTTCCGCAGTAGCGATTAGTATTCTTCCGACGTCCCTTTACGGTCTCCGAGATTTCTACGTAGTCAAATCGACAGCGTGAATGCTCCTCCAAATCCAAGTCGACGAAAATTATTTGAATGCGACTTCCTGCTGCTGCAGCTATTCTCCAAGTGCACTCGGTTGATCGTGAGTACACTTGAGGGTAATACGGCGAAGTCACATCTCCACTGGCAGCAGTCAGACTTCCTCCACATCCTAAAAGAAAAACAAAAGTTTTTTTTTCAAAAATGCGATTAGGCTGCCGAAATGGAAAATAGATTTCATTGAAAGTTGAAGAAAGGCATAAGTCATGTGTTTATGTCCGTGTATCGATCGAATTTCAATGGCTAAGACAAAGTAAGGATTTAGGCGTCGGTTCAAAGACCATCGCACAGCCCCTAAACCATAAATTTATAGGGAATAATTTGTTATCAGCACACGTTAGAGATATCAAAGCGATTATCGACTGCGCGCGCTTTTTAGGATACGGGCTTTCGACAAAAACCCGGGAAAAACTGACAACGTGGTGGCAAGTATTGATTTTCTCACGCTCGCTATTTTATCAGTATATGTCAGAGATATCAAAAAGCAATTAAAAATCACCGACTTTCCCACGAAAATTGTCAGTTGTTCCCGGGTTTTTAGTGAGTGCAGACGTCGCCAAAAGTGCGGTAAGTAAAAATTTTTACATATTGCCATTTTGTTAATTTCTGCACAACATAAAAATATATTTCCAAGTAAAATTCATGTAAAATTACACTACTTTAAACGTTAAACGTTTTTCTCCGAGATGATATTTTTTTTATAGTCAGTTTTAAACTCTCAAAAACACGAAAAAAAAAAATCAGCTACTCCCTTTATAGCAATATACATTATTTTTAAATAAAATTACTAGCTCTATAGCTATAAATAACTAGCTTAAATACATACGTATATAAACTTTTTAACCGAATATATTTCCTAAATCAGTTCAACGAGCTGCGTCAGAAAATGTCAACATTTTTTAAAAGTCGCGTCATGACAGCTGCAATAGTTAGATTTTTATGAAATCTACTACAAATCACATTTATGTATCTATATTTGGGGTAGCCAAAAAAACCGAGACTGTTTTTCTTCTTTGGGGCTCATATTAGCAGAAAAAAATTTTGTACAATTCTATTTAAACAGTTTTCGCAAATTTAAAAATTCGTGAATGACCCTAAACAATGTTCATATCAGGCTGATTGTTAGAAGGCTCTTGAAACATGATAAACTATAATTTTTTGATATGAGACCCACAAAAAAAGGATAGTCAATTTTTTGGGTCACCCTAATTTAGATGATAGGTAAAAAAAGCAATATCTACCATAAGTCGTGCTGTCCCATCGAATCAAAAATCCTTCACTGCTGCTCGATCCATCAGAAACAAATTTAATATACAATTGATTAGTCAAAGATTGAATTTCTGCGGGTATCGTGGTGCCACAAAATTTTCCAAGCAATGGCGACGTGTCATATCCACCATTGCGAATTTCTAGATAATCAAACATGCAATTACTGTGATCCTCCACATCGAATTTCTCGACAGTCAGTTTAACTTGATATTTATTAGGCGCCTCGATGATCCAAACGCACTCTCGATCACGCGGGTAATACTCCGGATAGCCAGGACTCTTCATCACGCCAATACTGGCAAAATAGTGTCCGCCGCAGACTTTAGAAGCATCAACAAAGATATAATTGACGGAAAATCCGTCGGATGTTATCGTGGAATCCGTGTGGAACTGTAGCGTCAGTGTACGGCTTTGGGACGTCATTATCGGCGGGACTTTAGTACCGCAAGATCTGAAGAAATAACCGTCAATTAAAAAAAAAAACATTACTTACTAAACAATCTCTGGTATACACCCTTACTTTAGCAGTCGATTATCTTCCTCGTTGTATTTTTCCGTCACTAAAACGTAATCATTAACACAGCTTCCATCGTACTCCAAGCTAAATGACGTCCAGGTCAATTGAATCACGTGTCCGGGTGGAGCTTGAATGATCCACGCACAGTCTTCATAGTTACTATACCCATTGGGATAATCCGGACTAGTAATTGTTCCCGTAGCAGTCTTGAACAGTCCGCCGCATCCTGTAAATGAGCACAAAATTTTCTTGAAAAAGCCAGGTTTTAATTCCTAGCAAAAGCAATAAATATCTCAAACTTACGTTCGTCACTAGTGGTATAATTAGCCTTAAATCCACGACCACTGACACTGACATCAGTCTCAAACTTGAGCAGCATGTGGTTGAAAGTTGACACGAGCGGTGACGTAGGCATTTTGTCGCTATTCCCACAGATATTAGCGAGAAGCGTAGAATTCTCATTGTCCCCATCAAATATCTCGAGATGATCAAAGTAACACTGAATAAAGGACGATCCTTCAATGTCCATATCAAGCATGTTTAGAATAATACGCTTGCCAGGCTCTTGAGCAATTTCATACAAGCAGGTTCGCGCACCCGGATAAGTATTTGGATAGTAGGGAGACACAATGATGCCAGTGGGCTCATGGAACTCGCCACCGCACGCAATCTCATAGTGCAACTGGAATCCTTCGCCCTGATTGCTCCAATCGGTCTTGAAGACAATCAACACAACGTTCGACTCGACGACCATGGCAGGTGGCAAACTATTGCCGCAATATCTGCCAATTATTTTCTTCTCCAATCCGTGCTCCTCAAAAAGTTTGACATAATCAAATCGACAGGTGTGCGACTCTTCCAAATCAAAGCTGATCCAACTGAGTCGAATCCTCTCATTTTGCGGCAACTGGATTTTCCACTCGCAGTACATATTTGCCGCGTATGACGTGAGAGATCCAGCGGGGCTAGAAATAGTTCCCTGATCCGCAGTGTATACTCCTCCACAACCGGGAGTACCCTCGACACTGGAGTAGGTGATTTGAAATCCGAGATCTTGGCCACGTTCGTCCGAGTGAAAATGAACAATGGCCTCGGAGCTGGAGGTGATCAGAGGCGGAGGATGAGTGTGATTGCAGTAGAGACCCAATTGAGTAGTTCGATCGCCAATAATGTCGCGTATCTCGAGATAATCCGTGGTGCAGTTCGGACTGGATTCGATGAGGACAGTGAAGAAATGAAATTGAATTCGTTTGCCCGCACGTACAACTACGGTCCAAGTACAATCTCTATTGGGCGAGTAGCGACCGGGCGAGCCAGGCGAGCTGATAGTTCCATGCTCACCATCGAGAGATCCACCACAAACTGGTGCAATGCTGTTCCAGTGAATGGAGAATCCACTTCGCGAAACACTGTTGTCCGTGTGGAACCACAAATACAAATTATTGTGCGTTGAAATAAAGTGACCGTTGAGGGGAAAATCACGCCCACAGAATCGTCCCAACTGGTGGCTTCCAGCATTGCCTCCATCGTGTACTTGTAAAAAGTCGTGTCGACATCCAGCGGTTGATTCCAGGTCGAATTTCGTAAAGGTAACGTTCAAAACGAGTGAAACGTTGGTTGTTAGAATAAAAGCACAACTCAAGCCATGCTGATAGGTTGCACCGTTGGCTGGGTAGCTAAGAGTGCCGGATGGATCGCGAATAACTCCACCGCAGACTTGCTTCGCTGTCTCACACCGTGGGCCAGAATAGGTGGCTGTACACTCGCAAGAAATGGCTCGTGTAGCAGCATCGTAGGTGCAGTTGCCGCTATTTTGACAGGGATTCGGAGAACATGGATTGATCAAAGTTTCGCAGTGAACACCGGTGTATCCCGAGTGACAGCGGCAAATAAAGCTTCTTCCATCGGGTATACAGGATCCGTGGATACATGGGTTGGCGGCACAAGCTCCGACATCTGGCATGGCTCCGGGTAGACAGCCCTGCGGGCCCATTCCACTGCCGTGATAGCCCTGAGGACACTGGCACTCTACCAGGACGTTATTGCGGTCTATGCACGTGGCGAGAGGGTGACAGCCTCCGTTGTTTATTCTGCAGCTACCAACAAAGACACACGTAACACCGTCTCCTTGGTAGCCGGGCGGGCAAGAGCCGCACAGTCTGGAACCCTGTGGAAATAACCCGCGGGTATTATCACTCTACTTAGTTGTCCTAAGTTGAAAAAACTAATATACGATTGACCTATGATGAGTGATAAAGTTATTTATAGACAATATACCATTGTGTTGATGCATTGGACTAGCGGTATGATGCTGCATCCACCGTTGTTGATTTGACACTCGTCAATGTCCGCGCAGTAGTGGCCACTGCCGGTGTAGCCCGCGGGACAGCTGCCACAGTGAAAACCACCGGGAGTGTTGGTGCAGGGCACTGGAGGCTGTACAGAACAGGCAGGATGGGTCAGTTGACTGCACTCATCGACGTCCGTGTCGCATCCTTGACCCGGGCTACCCTCTTTCCATCCCTGATCGCAGAGGCACGTATAACCCGCTCGGTCCCCACTGGTAATGCATCGCCCGTGCTCGCCGCAGAGAATTCGCGTGCTCGTGGCGTTGCAGACTGCCATGTTTGACAGGCACTGCGGCCCGTACCACCCGGGAGCACAGGAACACCTAAAAAGTAATTTCATTAATTTTTATTCTACTAGAAAACTGGTGATATCCAACTAACCGATAAGACCCAGGAAGATTTCTGCATGTTGCTCCATTCTGACAGCCTAAATCTGTTTCAGCGTACATTGAACACTCATCCACGTCAGTGGCGCAGTTAACACCCTAAAATTTTAAACAATTTTTATAATTGAGGAATTTATTTTATTTATTGTTAATTTCATTACCTCCCAGTTGGTGGGACAGATGCACTGAAATCCATCGTAGGCTCTGATGCACGTCCCGCCATTTAGACAAGGATTACTGGCGCACTGATTTTTTCGCAACTTCTTAATGATTTTTTTCAACTTGGCGTCTATTTGATTGACGCGATCGCTCAGAACAGACAGTCGGGCAACATCCTCAACACTCGCATGACCCTGTAAATTGGTTTTATTTTTTATAAAAAGATTTTTTTAGTTGAAAAAACAATTTGGGTATATACATTGTTCGACACTTTTGAAGGCCAACTTGACGACGATGTGTTGGTGACTGTCGGGTCGATACCGAGTTCCAATATGGACATTCGCCGCTCCAGCCCATGTGGACCCTCTAGAACGCGACCATATCGATCCACTCGCTGGATCAAATCGCGTAAATACCCGTTCCTCCATTGCTCAATCAGTCGGGATGCATGGTCAGCCTATTCTCGATATACAACACAGTCATCAAATTTAACAAAGTCTTCATTGTCTTGAGCGTAAAATTACCTTCACAGCAATACTTGATAGGTCAATGTCATCAATGGTAAAGTATCCATTGCCAAGTATGTGAATAGATATGTTTCTATCCTTTGCACTTGATATTATGAGATTTCCATCAATAGATTCTAACACAGGTCTACGGAAAAATATAAATCAATCAATCAAATGCGATCGAAAATGATTAAAAGTCTTACCGTTCGTCCATCCATCCGACTGAAAACGACACACTGAAATAAAAAAACCACAATATTTTCATCTTCATTCTTCATTTATGCGATAAAAAACTTGATGATAATTTTGAAAAACACTTAAACTAAATTTTTTTCTGTTTTTAAATCACAGGACGTTCGTCCTCTGAAACTGTTAAGCAGCTACTGACCCTGCATCTTTTTTTTCATCAATGGTAATGATGATTTTACCAAGTGGGCGTGTTAGATCGCAACGAAATCCTCCCAGTATCAAATGACAGTGATTAGACTGGAATGGTATAGTGCAAGTTTAAGCCAAAAACTGGATTATTAGTCACATTAAATGAAAATTATTTAATAAATAAAAATTATATCAAATTATTTATTTTACTCAAATATTTTACATTTGTTAGTTTTATTTAAATAAAATAAATCATGTTTAATTTTCAGTAATTTTTTAATAGTCATATGATTTTGCAAGTTAATTAATCATCAATTTAGTTAATAAATTATCAGTATTTTTAAGCCTTCGAGTACACACCTATTTTTTTTGACATCTAGAACGTATAGAACTCTACAACTACTCAACCAATTGGTTTGAAAAAATGAAAAGATATACTTGAAATTGTGTTACATTCGATCTAAGTCAGTATATGGGTCCAAATGACCCAGTGTGTACTCGAAGGGTTTATAATTGTATATGATTGATCAACTTGGATGAATGAGTATGTATGCAAACTAGTGCGCAGTCTAGCGACTATGGTAATTTGGCGGAAAAGTTGATACTATAGCTGGTAGAATAGCTATACAATGAGGTATAGACAATATAGTGTACCATCCTCGATTAATGTGGTTCACATTGTGCAGTGATGCAGGTATATTGCTAGTCAGACACCTGAAGCTACTAGAATCGTACTAACCAGCTGAAAACACAACAATTAAACCATGGTAAGTTTTATTTTATTTTTTCATTACACTTAACAATGCCTAATTTAATCAAAATTTATTCTTAAAATATTTTTAAAAACATATATTTTGCTTTGAGTAGAAAAAAAAAATTTTTTCACAGCTTTTTCCTTTCATATGCCGTAAATCCAGTGTTGCAATGAAATATTTAATTCGACTGTATGTTACAAATTTTTGTTAGTTTTTTATTTCAATGCCAAAGAATGTGGGGGAAAATAATAGTTTTAAGTTTTTTAAGGGTTAAAAATAAAAATCCATATTGCTGCAGATTTTTTTCAAGCACATTGGCATGGTAACAACAACTTGACAACCCTAAAATCGATTAGTATATATATAATCTCGCTAGTCACGCTATCGAAGAGTATATGTACGCTATCTTACGTATTTACTGGGTATATAGGTTGAACTATAGATAATCAAGCGTACAATGACGCCCTCAGAGTTTATGTCTTCATGGACATGATGTTTTTTTAACAGCATTTTTCTGCTAGGTCAAGGGAAAGCAACGCGGCAATCGGTGGACAAACTGCGTCTGTCCGAAGGCTCTATAGCTTTACATTCCCACTAGGTTTTTAGTAGTTAGAGTCAGCCGGACAAAACGCACGTTCACAAGGTCTCTAATATTAAACTTGACCGTGCATTCTATAAAAATAAAATTGTCTAGTTTTTAATTAATAGAGAGCTACGTGAAATAAATTATTTCAATGAATCAAAAAATGGCGAAAAAGGTACTTTTTCATGTTAGATTAGTTGGATATCTTATCTTTGTATGCTTGTATCGTTTGTCACTGACGTCTGGATTTGTTTTTTGATGCAGCGAGAGTGTCTATCAATACACATAGGCCAGGCGGGCGTTCAAATGGGCAACGCCTGTTGGGAACTTTACTGCCTGGAGCATGGCATCCATCCGGATGGCCAGATGCCCAGTGATTTGTCAGTCGACAAGGAAGATGACTCTTTCAACACTTTCTTCTCGGAAAGTGACAGTGGTAAACACGTTCCTCGAGCTGTGTTTGTCGATTTAGAACCCACTGTAGTAGGCAAGAGAAAAATTATGAAAAAACAAAATTTTCAATTGTTATAATGCAAACTGTTTTTATAGATGAAGTTAGAACGGGAACTTACAAACAATTATTCCACCCGGAGCAATTGATAACTGGCAAGGAAGATGCGGCAAATAATTACGCTCGTGGTCATTACACTATAGGGAAGGAAATTGTGGACTTGACACTGGATCGCATTCGACGACTGGCTGAACGATGTCACGGTCTGCAGGGATTTCTTATATTTCACTCTTTTGGCGGTGGAACTGGCTCGGGTTTTTCCAGTTTACTGATGGAACGCTTGTCAGTTGATTACCCCAAAAGAAGCAAACTGACTTTCAGCATTTATCCTGCACCTCAGGTATTTATATTTTTTTTGGTGGCGCAAAAAAACCGACTTTTTTTATTTTTTTGGGTCTCATATTGAAAAATTCATAGTTTGTAATGTTTTAAAAGCTTACTATAAAAATTAACCCGATTCGAACATTTTTAAAGGTCGCGCACAAATTTTGAAATTTCCAAAATAGGTCAAAATGTGATTACAAAAAAAAATGTGTTTCTGTTTTCGTTAGAGTGGATCATTTTACATGTAATTTAAATAACTTTTAGAAAAAGTTTCAATTTAAAAAATTCATTTTTTTGGGTCGTTTGACCCTAGTGACTAAAAATCATTTTTTGACGATTTTTTTACATCCATATAACTTATCAAAATTGAAAAAGCAAGTCGTCGAACAGTTGAAAACATTTTACTAACAATATCTCTTTAAGAATTCAAGTTTCATAAATTTTTATAAGAACCTTTTTTGTAGCTAAAAAAATTCTTCACAAAAAAGGTTTCTTGACAAAAATTTTCATCTTTAATAGTTTTGGAGATATTCAGATTTGAATCAACAAGCAGTATTAAGTATTTTCTTGACTTATTGCAGAAAAATTTTAAAAACTAAAAAAATTAATTAATTAAATACAAAAAGAAATCAAAAAATATTCATTCCAAATTTTTCTCAATTTCTTGCATTTTTAAAACTATTTTCAGTGAAATTAAAAATAAAATCAGGCAAAATTTTCTAATATGACAATCAAAAAAAATGTTTTTTCAACCAAAATCATTGTACAAATTATCATTTTCTTCAAACTATGATATTCCCATCTTTAGTAGTAAAATTTTATCTGTTTATAAATAATTCTTGACACATGATTGACAGGTACTGAAGGAAAGCGATTTTTTCAATTGATTTCTCTACAGGTCTCCACTGCCGTTGTCGAGCCGTACAATGCTATTCTATACACTCATCCTACCCTTGAACACTGCGAGGTCGCCTTCATTGTCGACAATCAAGCAAGTGTTGGATTTTTTCATAAATCAATATAAATATCATGACTCTAATGGAAATTTTTTCCCCCTAGGCTATATACGAATTATGCAGACGAAACTTGAGCATTGATCGACCAACTTACACCAACCTCAATCGACTAATCGGACAAATTGTTTCATCAATTACTGCAAGTCTTCGATTTGATGGAGCACTCAATGTTGATCTCGCTGAATTTCAAACTAATTTAGTACCATATCCCCGAATTCATTTCCCCTTGGTGAGTACTGCATCTATTAAATTTATTCAGACATTTATTATGCAAGTAGTATCACCAACAAAAAGAAATTAAAAAAAGCAAAATTTTTCTACAACAAATAATATATTTATTTAGTTATTTTTCTATCGATTATTACAGCTTAATTTTACGCAGTTATTAATCGTAAAAATTTGTTGTTTTGTCTTTAAAAAAGGCAACTTATGCACCAGTGTTGTCGATGGACAAAGCAGGGCATGAGAGATCATCCGTAGCGGAAATTACGACATCGTGCTTCGAGCCCAACCATCAAATGGTGAATTGCGATCCGAGAAATGGAAAGTACATGGCTGTTTGTATGCTCTACCGTGGTGATGTTGTACCCAAAGATGTAAATGCTGCAATTGCCATGATCAAAAAGCAAAAACACATTCAATTTGTCGAGTGGTGTCCGACTGGTTTTAAGGTGGGAATCAATTATCAACCACCAACTGTTGTTCCTGGCGGTGATTTAGCGAAAACCGAGAGAGCCGTTTGTTGTTTAAGCAATACTACTGCTATTGTAGAAGCTTGGGGACGAATAAATCACAAATTTGATTTGATGTACGCGAAACGAGCTTTTGTACATTGGTAAGTGGTTTTGAAGTTTGTTCTATACCCTGGAATACACAATTTTTTTCGAGTTTTAGGTTTGTTGGAGAAGGAATGGAAGAGGGTGAGTTTGCTGAAGCTCGTGAGGATCTGGCTGCTCTCGAGTTGGATTACCGCGAAGTCCAAGAGGATGCCGTCAACACTGAAGATGATGAAGAATACTGACTTGCTTTTTTTCCACTTCGTCTATTCCGTCCATAATTATAAGTACCGTCTAAAATGTAATTTGCATTGAATTAAAAATAATTTATTAAGTGTTTATATTCGGTAGAAAGACAAATAACTTACATTCTGGGATTATTCTCTGTCATTCCTTGAAATATTGATCGTCAGGTCAGGAAGGCAGTGGGAGTCTCGATGCTACAGCACATGCCCAACTGGATTTCTCAGCTAGTTGGGCGTTTCGCCGCTTGCTTCTCGTAAATGTTTATCAATTGTTGAATCGTCGACAATCGGTTTTTTCGCTCTGTGAAATGTAGTTTTCATGTGGTTGCCTTGAGGGCAGATTTTTCGGCATCTAAACAGTTATTAAAAAGGTAAAATTGTCTATTAATTTTCATCTTACAAAACACAACATTGTTATATTTAATATTTAGGTGAAGGATTTTATTTATGATTTTTCTAGTGCTATCAATAAGGTTTTTCAATGATTCAGCAATGTTTTCTAAGCAAATATGCAGATAACAATATTTATTATACGAAAAATTTTAAAGAAAAAAATTTTTTTTTTGTTTCGACAATGCTTTTTATACATTGTAATAAATTTTTCAGCCATTGTTTCGACAATTGCAGCGATGTGAGTATATAATTTCTCGCCGGATAAAAAAAAATAATACATTGTAAATAAATAGTAGGGTGACATATAGAAAAAATAACTTATTTAATTTTTTTAGGTCTCGTATAAAAAAATTATAGTTTATCATGTTTGAAGAGCCTTTTAAATAAAGAATTAGTTTGTTAAAAATATTTTTTAAGGTCACTAATGAATTTTGAAATTTTCCAAAATAATTAAAATTTTTTTTTCGCACTACCTTTTGTGGTTGTGGAATTTATTCATTTCGTGATGTATTTTGCATCAAAAAAAAACTCTTAATATTATTATTAACCCTTCGAAAGAACACCAATTTTTTCGACATCTTCTACACTCTGGGTTAATTTGACCGTTCACTTTAGCGAATTGCGTGGAACTCTACAACTACTCAACCAATTGGTTTGAAAAAATTAAAAGATATGCTTAAAATTGTGTTTAAGTAGTTCATCAATATTAAAGAAGTTATGAAAATCTTTAACACAACAAAAAAAAATTCACGATGAAAATATTTATTTAAACAATTGAATTTTATCAAAAAAATTGCAATTTTTTAGATTTCTAACATTTCTTGCTGAAAATTTACGTGAGTTCTCTCGAAATACATTTAATAAATAAAAAAATTAGTCATCTAATTTATCTCAATCGAGAGTATTTATTTTACGTGCTAATAAACGCGATTTCTACGGCGTTGAAAATCAGCTGTGACTTCAATCTTGTGTCAAACAAATCTGATAACTCACTAAATAACTCGCTAAAACAACTGTCGAAATTTACAGTCAATAGTTTAAAGTTTAATAGTTATGACCCAGTGTGTACTCGAAGGGTTAATCAATGTAATTGAAAATTTTCAAAATTCATAGGCGACCGTTAAACTACTATTTTTTTACTACTAAACCCGAAAAACAAAAATAGTCGATTTTTTGCATTACCCTAATAAATAGGTAGTATTAATACAAACGTAAAAAAAAATTTAGTGTAACAATAAAAAATATTTGTATATTCCCTCTGTCTGCATGTAAATATTTCAAATAAAAAAGTAAACAAAAAAAAACTTACCGAAATAATACTATAATCAAAAAATACGTGTATGGTATAGTATCGTAGAGAATCGTCTAATTTGTTGAATCTAATCTTTCAGACGTCACCATTGCCAATATAATTCCAATAATGATGCTGGGGCGGAAGCAGAGCCTGAAGGGGGAGCCCGTCCTTGCGGATTACGGCCCGGAGGAGTCCCTCAATGAGAGTGCGGACATAGAGTGGGTCAACAAGGTGAGGCACAAAATAAAAATCACCAGGTCACTGCTATCTAACGATAATTACTTGCAGCTGTGGGTGAGAAGATTGATGAGGCTCTGTGCTCTAGTATCCCTGGCATCAGTCTGCCTAAACACCCCGAAGACCTTTGAACGCGTGCCTCAAATGCAGTACGTCACATTCACTTGTGACCTTGTAGTCACATTTCTATTTACTGCCGAGATGATTGCCAAAATGCACATTCGTGGAATTTTCAAGCGTGACAAATCCTACTTAAAGGATCACTGGTGCCAATTTGACGCGACAATGGTTATATTTTTGTGGCTTTCTGTAATCCTACAAATGTTTGAGATGATTGGACTAGTTTTAAAATTCAGCGCAGCATCTGTCATCCGTTCACCACGACCACTCATAATGATACGCTTTCTCCGAGTTTTTTTAAAGTTCTCCATGCCCAAAGCACGAATCAATCAAATTTTCAAACGATCCAGCCAGCAAATTTACAACGTTACACTCTTCTTTCTCTTCTTCATGTCGCTGTACGGTCTGCTGGGCGTACAATTCTTCGGAGAGCTGAAGAATCACTGTGTTCTCAATACTACCGACCCCGATCACATAACCATCAACAGCCTGGCGATTCCTGACACCTTTTGCTCCACCGATCCCGAGTCTGGGTACCAGTGTCCAGAGGGAATGAAGTGTATGAAGCTCAAACTATCAAAATACATCATGGGATTTAATGGATTCGACGAATTTGCAACGAGTATCTTCACAGTCTACCAGGCTGCCTCACAGGAGGGCTGGGTTTTTATTATGTATCGGGCCATTGACAGTCTGCCAGCGTGGCGAGCAGTTTTGTATTTTAGCACAATGATTTTTTTTCTTGCCTGGCTCGTGAAAAATGTCTTTATAGCTGTGATAACCGAGACATTTAATGAAATTCGAGTTCAGTTTCAACAAATGTGGGGCGTTCGGGGACACATGACAAACAGTTCTGCATCTCAAATACTGTCTGGTGACGACAATGGCTGGAGATTGGTTACTCTGGATGAGAATAAACACGGTGGTATGGCCTCTCCGCTGTCTCAAGCTATTCTTCGCTCACCACACTTTCGCATGATTGTCATGTGCGCCATTTTAGCCAATGGCATTACCACAGCCACAATGAACTTCAAGCACGATGAACGACCTAGACACACGTATTATGATAATTATTATTATGCTGAAATTGCATTTACTATATTTCTTGATTTGGAGACGTTGTTTAAAATTTGGTGCTTGGGATTCAAGAGTTATTATAAACACTCGATTCATAAATTTGAGCTACTGCTAACTATTGGAACAACTATTCACATTATACCCTTTTTTTATCTATCAGGATTCACCTACTTTCAAGCAAGTATTTTTTTTTAAGCTTTCGAAATGGACATTTTTTTAATGACATTTTTTTTTCTTCTAGGTTCTACGGGTTGTCAGGCTTATCAAGGCTTCACCAATGCTCGAAGACTTTGTATACAAAATTTTTGGACCAGGAAAAAAACTCGGAAGTCTCATTATCTTCACTATGTGCCTACTCATCATATCTTCGAGTATTTCTATGCAATTGTTTTGCTATCTCTGTGACTATACGAAATTTGAAACATTTCCCGAGGTAAATTTATGCTTAGAAAGTGTGTAAACTATGAGTTTATGAGTGATATGTAATTTTTTTGTAGGCATTCATGTCCATGTTTCAAATCTTGACCCAAGAAGCCTGGGTAGAAGTGATGGATGAGACAATGGTACGAACACACGAAGCCATGGCACCATTTGTCGCCATTTATTTCATTCTCTATCATCTTTTTGTCACTCTGATTGTTCTGAGTCTTTTTGTCGCTGTGATTCTCGATAATTTGGAGTTGGACGAGGATATAAAAAAATTGAAACAGCTTAAATTTCGTGAACAAAGTGCAGAAATCAAGGAAACGCTTCCATTTAGATTGCGAATTTTTGAAAAATTTCCTGACAGTCCACAGATGACATGCTTACACAAAGTACCATCGGATTTTAATCTGCCGAAAGTCCGTGAAAGTTTTATGCGTCAATTTGTCTACGAGGACGAGGATAATCTAGAATCTGCAAAGAGAATCAGTGAGACATTCGACTCGAAAATTATCTATCGAAAACAAAGACCAGTAAAAATTTTAAACAATCCACCGCGAACACGAAATGTCGTGACAAATTTAAAAAAAGCAGCTGTATCTTTTATAATCAGTGATTCAAATAATCAACGACTTTTGCTAGGAGACTCGGCGATGATTCCTGTGCCGGCAGGCAAAGCCGCAGGACTTTTAAAGCCACAGGGAACAGTCTCGAACGCGAAGCAATTGAGATCCGAGCGTCAAAGTGTTCGCAGTGGTTCAATAAAACTCAAGCAAACTTACGAGCACTTGGTGGAAAATGGCGATATTGGTGCGATAAATCGAGTGTCTTCATCGCGCAGTAGACCTCATGACCTGGACATCAAACTCCTGCAGGCCAAGCGACAGCAGGCAGAAATGCGAAGGTAAAACGGAGCATTTTTCCACCAATAAATTCACCACTATGACCCATGAAATCTTTTTTTTTTTAGAAATCAGCGTGAAGACGACTTGAGAGAAAATCATCCGTTTTTCGATACTCCTCTTTTTTCCGTGCCACGTGAGAGTAAATTTCGTAAAATTTGCCAGCTCCTAGTTTACGCCCGATACGACGCACGATTAAAAGATCCTCTGACGGGAAAAGAGAGAAAAGTGCAGTACAAAAGCCTACAGTAAGTGCGAACCAGCATGTAAATTACATTTCCAGCTAAATAATATTGTAAAAAATTTTTTTAGCAATTTTCTGGGATTGGTAACATACCTAGATTGGGTAATGATCTGTGCCACAACGCTGTCCTGCATCTCAATGATGTTTGAAACGCCAACATTTCGAGTTATGGAAGTACCAGTCCTCCAAGTAGCTGAATATGGCTTTGTAATTTTTATGAGCATTGAATTGGCTCTTAAAATCTTAGCCGATGGTCTACTATTCACTCCAAAAGCCTACATCAAAGATGTCGCCTCTGTTCTCGACGTTTTCATCTACGTGGTTAGTTTGGTTTTTCTCTGCTGGATGCCAACAAGCGTAGCGCCAAATTCCGGAGCTCAATTGCTCATGATTCTCCGTTGTGTTCGTCCACTGAGAATTTTTACACTGGTGCCTCATATGAAAAAAGTTGTCTATGAACTGTGCCGAGGCTTTAAGGAAATTTTACTCGTATCTACTCTCTTGATTCTCCTGATGTTTGTATTTGCAAGCTACGGTGTTCAACTGTACGGCGGAAGATTGGCACGTTGTAATGATCCAACAATTTTACGACGTGAAGAGTGCGTTGGAGTATTTATGCGACGAGTATTTGTCACAAAAATGAAGCTAAAGCCTGGGCAAAATGAGAGCTATCCATCCATATTGGTCCCACGTGTGTGGTAATACAAATTTGTTTTTAATCAACATTCTATACCCGTGTAAAAAAGTTGCGAAATTCCACCGGTGATCCGCTGGATATCGTGGAAGTGATATTTGGACACAAATATAAATTGCGGATGACTATACAAAGATAATATGGAAAGAATTCTATCGATTTTTTGGTATAATCTGAATTGGATATCTTTCTAGCGAATTTTAGTCAGTAATTCGCTAGAAAGGAATTTTTTCTTTACCCCAAAATATCATACCTTCGAAGTGATTTCAAATGGAATTATTTTTCTAAAAAATTTTCAAGAAATACATTCAAAGTTATGAGTACTAATTGAATTTTTCATACGATCTATCACTAACTTTTTCCATATTATCTTTGGATAGTCATCTGGAATTTATATTTGTGTCAAAATATGACTTCCACATGATATCCAGCGGATCACCAGCGGAATTCCGCAACTTTTTTACACAGGTAGTTCACAACTAATCCACATGATTTTTTTTGTCTAGGGCAAACCCGAGACGATTTAATTTCGATAATATCGGTGATGCAATGCTAGCTCTGTTCGAAGTTTTATCATTTAAAGGCTGGCTGGATGTTCGAGACGTGCTGATCAAAGCACTTGGTCCAGTTCATGCCATCTACATCCACATATACATTTTTCTCGGCTGCATGATTGGACTGACGCTGTTTGTCGGCGTGGTTATCGCCAACTACTCGGAAAACAAGGGCACTGCATTGCTCACTGTCGACCAAAGACGCTGGTGTGACTTGAAGAAGCGATTAAAAATCGCTCAGCCACTGCATCTTCCTCCGCGTCCAGATGGCAAGAAATTCCGAGCCTTTATCTACGACATTACGCAAAACATCTACTTCAAGCGCTTCATCGCCGTTATGGTACTCACCAACAGTGCTCTGCTGTGCGTCTCCTGGCGAGTGGCAAATGGACACACTCTAGTTCTGGCCACAGTCTCTACCGTCCTCGTGCTCGTCTTTGTCGTGGAAGTCATCATGAAAAATATAGCATTTACTCCACGAGGCTACTGGCAATCTCGACGAAATCGCTACGACCTTCTCGTGACTGTCGTGGGTGTTGTGTGGATTATAATCCACTGTACAATGATGAATGACCTGTCATACGTCATTGGTTTTATGGTAGTAATTCTGCGTTTTTTCACTATCACCGGAAAACACACGACTTTAAAGATGCTCATGCTGACTGTTGGTGTCTCCGTGTGCAAGAGCTTTTTCATCATTTTTGGCATGTTTCTCTTGGTATTTTTCTACGCCCTCGCAGGCACCATTCTCTTCGGCACGGTCAAGTACGGCGAGGGCATTGGACGACGCGCGAATTTCGAGTCTCCTGTTACTGGTGTTGCTATGCTCTTTCGCATTGTCACCGGCGAAGATTGGAATAAGATAATGCACGACTGCATGGTGCAACCACCTTACTGCACACCAGCAGCAAATTATTGGGAGACAGATTGTGGAAATTTTCACGCATCGCTTTTTTATTTTTGTACATTTTATGTTATAATTACATATATTGTGTTGAATTTACTTGTTGCCATCATCATGGAGAACTTTTCGCTGTTTTATTCCAATGAGGAGGATGCTCTGTTGTCTTATGCGGATATTAGGAATTTCCAAAACACCTGGAACGTCGTGGATATTCATCAGCGTGGTGTAATCCCCGTTAGAAGGGTGAGTACAAAGTGGAACTTGTTTTTCTCCGATTTTTTGTAACGTAACGTGTTGCAGGTAAAGTTTATCTTGAGATTGTTGAAGGGCAGACTCGAAACAGATCCGCAAAAGGACCGGCTTTTGTTCAAGTACATGTGCCACGAGCTCGAGCGACTTCACAATGGCGAGGACGTTACGTTTCACGATGTTATCAAGTCTGTGGGCAAATTTTGTTATCATTTTATCTAGCATAACATTCTCAATGCAAAATTGCTCTAGCATGCTTTCGTATCGCTCGGTGGACATTCGAAAAGCACTGCAACTTGAGGAACTACTGGCTCGAGAAGAGTTTGAGTATATTATCGAGGAAGAAGTGGCCAAACAGACAATTAGAACGTGGCTAGAGGGATGCTTGAAGAAAATTCGAGCTACTGGAGTAGGAAATTTTTTTTTCTTCGCTTATACGTAGGTAGTAGGTATTAATAAATGATTTTAAATGATTTTATAGAAGCAACAAAACAGCCTAATCGCTGGATTACGGGCGACAAATGATCTGACGACATTAGATCCATCGTCGGAAGTGAAATCTAAAGAATTTACGGCCGACTCTACCAAAGAGGAGACTGAAACAAAGGTAAAATTAAATATTAGTAATTTTATGTTTTTTTAGATGATTTTATCTTTTAGGACTCTGAGGGTATTCGACACAGAGGGAAAAAACCGGTAGTACTGCCGAGATCCGATAGCATTGGAAGTGCATCAGGTAGAAAATATTTAGCTCCAACGCTATCAGATCCCGTTTCTATTCGCAGTGAAAAGGACAAAATTGCTGCGTCGAAAAAACGCAACTCCAGACCTCCATGTAAATATTTATTTCAATTATTTAGCATAGGAAATAAAAGCTATAAATTTAATTTTTCTTTCAGCATCAAGTAAAAACAACGTATCACATCTCGCAGAAGGACTCGAACTGAGCAGGCAACCTCGAGAGTCGTTAATCTCTAAAACTCCAGCCCCCAAGGTGTCTAGCGTGATATCAGAAGTTGGAGAATGGTGGCGAGAACAACTAGCGTATAGTAGTGAATCCAGTGAGGATGAGTTTTAAATATAAAAGGTGCCTGAATTTTAGTTTTTTAAAAGTAAAACCCTTTATGTATACGATTATTAAATTTGTGACGGACTTTTATGGTAATTTTGTTTTTGTGATTTATGTAAAAAAAAAAAATTATTTGTAAAACTCAAATTTATAATACCTGTAAATAATTGATGTATTATTTACTATGATTATGTTGCATGTGATTGTAACAATTTTTCAGCCGTCAATTTGTAAATATTTGTATAACCTTCCATGAAAAATGCTAGTAGTCATTACTGGAAAAAAAAATTTTTTTATTACCGTCCTTTTACGGTTTTTAAAAATATTTTTTTTTGTCCCTCCTGCTCAAAAAGTGACCCATTTTGTACTCCATCGAGGGTGTAAAGTGGCTCATTTTGTCCCTGACTTTTCAGCCCTAAAACGCAGGGTAAAAAGTGAGTGACAATAAAAAAACTACTTCACACCTTACAAAAGGCTTCGAAAATGGGCGACTTTTCTCGCAGCGGGACAAAAAATATCGGGTGTACCACGGGCCTAAATGTAGGCTATTTTAGGCCCTTGGTACACAATATACTATTTTACCACGATATTGAGATTTTACCCGTGAAGAAAGGAAAAATATATTAGGAGGGTAGTAATATGTATATTTCTTACCCATCAAATGAATCGTATTTTTGTAGGATGGGGCACACATGACTGACGATCGGCATGACTATTTTTCACATTACTAGTCCGTGCTAATATAGATGGTTGCGCTTCAACAGCGAGAGTGTATTTTGATGATTTTATATGAAAATGATTGTTGGTAACATGAAAGAACAGACCAGTGACGCTCAAAATAAATTTTAAACAGGGGCATATTTTAATTATTTAAATAAAAAAATATTCAATTTCCAACGGTACGTTAAAGTATTTTTTCGTGAATAGATTTTTTTGTATAGACTTGAAAAAAATAAAAATAAACTACGAAGTCTGTACTTCTACTGCTCGTTAACGGTTCTTTTTTTAGAGTTGCAATCATGACTCGATAAGGATTATCTTGGGTTTATTCCCATTGTTTTCAGAGTTTTTTTGCGATAATAAACACATCGACTATTTTTTTCCTCAAACTGTACATTATATTTGGTCGACGAAAAACAAGTCGAAATTCTACTGGTCATTTTTTACCAGCGAGCAGTGACAGTATCTATAGTGCTTCAACAAGCTCAAATAGTTCGCTGCGCAAACATACAGCGTTCAGAGTCTACTAACTATAACCCTATTCAGTACCGTAGTAAGTATATCATTATTAGACACAAAAATTACAAACTATTCATATGTATGTACCCCATTTTTCTAACATGCAGTAACGGCCACTACTACGCGACTTATAATAGTATTCTCCCTTAGTGCACATACCCTTTTCAATGATTTTCGTAGTGAAATGAAGAAGCTGACATTCAATTTCATTTCAGAACCGTGAGAATCACTGCGGAATTTTCTTCTCAAGGTAAACTCTCTGAAAAACTTAAATATTGAAAAAATTAATACACAAACCAATAATCAAATCAACTGAAAACGACATTAACTTTGAAAAAAAAAAATGAATTTTCCCTATTTAACTCATAAGCGCTATGAGTTAAAACTAATTTCCATACTAACGACATGCCTGCTTATAGTCGAGAGTTTTGCATCACCACCTGAAGCTCAGTTAGAAAATACACCTCGTGAAATCACAGTAGAAGAACTTCTCGAAAGAGCGATGGTAATTGTCAATGATAGAACGGTTCGATTGGCAGAATTTTTCGAGACAAACCCGAAACTTCTATTTCAAGTCGTCTACACACAACTATTCAAATACTTGGAGAGTGACAGTCCAATGCCGATAAACTTTCCACCGGCGGATTTAAACTCCCGATGTCTCGGAGGATCTTACGTTAATCGAAAGTTGATATCCGATATACCACCAACAGCGTCCACATCCAGGGAGTTTTCAGACACGGCTACACTCATAGCCAGAGACCTTGCAAACTACGTACTGATGGATCCTGACTCAATTCCGATCACGATGATCATCGGCGAGCCAGAGACGGGTAAAAGCACAACTCTCTTAAAGATCCAGCATGAATTGATCAACTTGGTGCCGAGCTGCTGGTGCATGAAAGTTGATTTATCATTGATAAGACATTTCGGTGGTGATTACAACACTGGGCTAGCTTATCATTCTATCATTAAAGATTTTTTGCCGCCTGGCCACTATCCGCTGATGGAAAACGTGCTACTAGTAAACCCGCAGAAGATTGTTGTCTTGTTCGACGGTGTTGACACAATCCCAGAGAAATACATGCCAAAATTTGTCAAACTCGTCGCAGACTGGACAAATTTGGGCATCGTAGCTGTTACTACTGGGCGCCGGTACAATATCAACATGTTTAATGAACTCAACGTCCAGCGAATTACGTACACAATTCCAGAACTACTGATTCCCGAAGTGGAGGAAATGTTAAATAATATTTGGACTGCTGAAATAAATTCTAACATAGACTTATCTACCTGGGATATAGAAACTGTGCGTGGTCACTTGGATGACTACTCGACAGTTTTCACTCACGTGCTGTATAAAACACTAATTCCTCGTCAACCCAGTATGCTACCTATCGTGGCAAAGCTGCTATCATCGAGAGATCAGACTTATCGGATGTCATTCCCCGTGGACTATAGCAACTACGTATTTAGTCCGAATCCACCGCTTCGTAGACTGCGCCAAGCTCTCGAGGCTAATTATCACAAACAATTTTATTTTGTGTCAAAGAGCGCATTATATGAGCATCTGTTTGAGAGAGAACACCACAAAAGTTTAACTGCAAACGTACCAAACTATGGCAGCTTAGCCGTCTATCAATTGATTACTGAAAATGAAGATGTCTCAACAGCGAATAATTTGCTCAGGCCGATCCTCTCAGATGTAAAAGAGGCAAAACTAGCACTGGCTTCATTGAGAGAAGAAAACAAGTTTTTTACAATCACTGACGGAATACTTGAATTCAATCACCCTGAATACCAACGGTATATTGCGATGGACTACATGAGAAAGCAACTCCTCCACAAAGTAAATGATCCCCGTATTATGAAGCTTGTGCTACAATTTTTTATCAAACCGTACTACAGATATCTGCTGGAATTCGCGACTGGACAGGATTGGTCTCCGCTGATAGATCGCATCGACAGCAGTCACTTAGTCAGTCTATTGAACAATATTATTGGTAATGGATTGGACTATTTGTACCGACACATTCACAAAAGACTGATATCAAATAATCGCCTGGCCGAGGTGCGGAATTACTTTCTGGACAATCATATGATCCTGTCTGGGCCAAATCGAGCCTTCGGCATGCTTCAGAGGGAAAAAAACAATATCATTGCCACTCCTTCAACCAGGTATGCTCTTAATAGTCTGATAGAATCAATTTTGCACTATGACATGATGCATACCATGAGAGCATTACACTCGTCGAATATTCAAATTAGTCACAACGTAAACAGCCAGCGGTTATTACGCATTGTTGTGACTCAACCATGGCCGAATTTACCGTTATGCAAAAATGCGGTAAATTATTTATACGCGATTAAAGGAGATAAACCAGATCTCAATAGTCTCTTGTATGATGTGATTAATCAGGTGGGTCCTGGATCTGAAGAAATTGCACTCTACCTGCAGGGTCTAGGCGCTAAGCCAAGTGTGCAAATTTCCGATGGCCGAACTCTGCTGCACGCTGCTGTACAGTGGAGTGATGTTGCGTTCTTGAAATTTGTCATAGAAACTTTAAAAGAACCTTCACACGACCGCGCCGACAACAATGGACGAACAGCATTCGCAGTGGCCTTGGATGCCAATCCCACTCCCTCGGTCACGCCTCCCAACTGGTGGCAGATGATGAATTACCTGGTGGCAGTAGGAAACTTCCTTGCACTTCCCTCGAAAAGCATAGTGCAACACGAAAACATTTTTAAAATCCCACTTCGAGATTTTACATCTCCGTGGTTGTACTTTATGACCGATTGGAATAAAATAATATTACCAGCCGCAGATATCAACAATGAATACAATGCACATGATGTAAATATTGAATATATTCCCGAAACCGAGCCGAAAAATAACCATTTTCTGAATCTAGCCCGCGCGATTCCATCGCACTTGTGGCAAATCAGTCCTCAAACGCGTCAGCTCAGGCTTAATCTTTTGCTTCACAAGTTGGACTCGACAGCTAAAAGCTCAGTGCGAATAGAAGTGCTGATGAAGTATGGCGGGTCGACGATGCTAACTAAATCTGAGCACTATTTTTATCGAGCTGCTGTCAATAAGTGTTATCAAAGATCTAAAACTCGTATATCGAGTGCAGAATACATGCGGCTAATAAAAACGCTGGTAAATAATGCAGTAGGTAGCATTGATCAAAATGCGTTGACCTACGTTACAGCTCACCCTATCATGCAGGCATTGGAAGAACCCGTCAGAATGCGATTGTACCATGCTATGCTGCATATGATGGAGAATCCTCCAGAAACTTTTGGACAGACAAACCTACTGTGGGCACTTACAAACCGGAGGCTAGTAGAGTTCGAGCATGGAGAATTGGCCAGAAACTTGGAACCGCACGTAGATCTAACTATGATGCCAGATAAAGTGATCTATGATGATGACGTGGATCTAGCGCTGTGTTTACCTCGGCGCAGTCGTCGTGCTTTGACTATGCCGAAAATCTGTCTCTACGGTTGGAATGAGGTCGACCGCGTCAGTTCTGAAGACCACGGCCGTGATCCAACTAAAATAAAAATTGACACTGACAAATTTGTTAAGTACCTCGCTGCATCAGAGTCCAGCGACATCAGCAAGAGCCGACAGTTGGTAAATCTCGTGCAGTACTTGGAGAACAGGGCGACTCCGGCGAGTATTCTGAGCGGGAAGTCGCAGATGCTCGTGAAGGATATCCTGAAGCACGGCAGTCTAACGGACTACCGCAAATATCAACAAAACATCAACGCGATAAACGATCCAAAATTCTCAAGCGATAAAATGTCTTTACATACTAGATTTCCCAGTCAGACTGTCGCCC
The DNA here is from genome assembly GCA_002156465.1 of Macrocentrus cingulum. Classification (NCBI taxonomy): domain Eukaryota; kingdom Metazoa; phylum Arthropoda; class Insecta; order Hymenoptera; family Braconidae; genus Macrocentrus; species Macrocentrus cingulum. The sequence goes on from MVJL01004978.1 coordinate 47,872, forward strand.
TCTACGCAATCACGGGGCTCTCTTTGGTCAGATCTGCATTTGCCGCGATGGACGCGTGCTCCGAGCACCGCAACAACTCCGGATGTCTTTTTGCGAGCTCTGCACTGGCCGTTACGGCCCTCCAGATTCCTGCCAGCTACCTAGCAAGTAGGTACGTGCCCTGGATCATTGACAGCTTCAGCACGACAGCATTGGAAATGCCACCATCCCGCGCGCCAAAATTTCTCCGTGAAAATCTCCAACTCATGCGCACAACCACTGGAATGAAGATTGCTGGCAGAGCGGTTGGCTTCGCCATAGGTCTGCCAGGGCTCGGCTTCGAACTGTACACAGTTGCCCACCTTTCTATGATGGTGGATCTCTGCAATCGAGGAGACAGCAAGTGCACCAGCAAAGACCGACTTGAGTCAGTGATCATGCTCACATTCTCGTGTACATCGGTCGTTATCGGAATTTTCACGCTCATGGCCACCGGTGTTGGCATTTGGATCGGCGTAGCATTTGGTCTAGCTATTGAGATATTCCAATCGATCGCACTGGGTATCAACGATGTGATTTACTATCGCCAACGATATGGCACAAGGTTCAATGAGAATGTTCGCCTGTTTGCCAGCCGAATTGGGTTCATACCATCGCTACGCGACGTCGAGGATCTTGCACGCAACTCAGAATGGATGAACATTCTGGAGGAAAAAGCTGCGAGTTTCCTCGGTGCGAGTGATGCAGCTACTGTTGGATATGCCGTCGGCGTGGGTAGAACGGTACTGAACGGCGTTCAAGCCAGCTCTGGTTCGATAGATCTGAATTCCGAGAGTGTGGAAAACACGAGAAAGTTGTCACGAGTCCTGCCCAGACCCAGGAGTATGACAAAATCGCTGTGTCTGCCGCGGCAACGCAACATTACACTTTACAATGATGTCAATTACGCCACGCACATGCCCAGTATATTTACGCACAGTGCCGTCCACAGGTGCCGCAACAGTTTCGTGCTTGGCCACCGGATACACCTTCAAAATACCAGCAGTCTGTCGACCGTTGTGTACGACATGGCACTGATCAATCGAGGCGAGGTCATAGCGAGCAATACATACAATAACTTGTTTCTGGTGCATGGAGGTGCTGCTCTAATCAAGGGCAGCATCAATACCACCAATATATACAGAATGCTCGATGATTCGTTCCAGGGCGGCATTGTCCTGCAGGCCAAGTCCCAAAACACCCTTGATCTAACAGCCTTGGTGTCACCCACCGTGGCTTTTTTGTACAATCCCAAATGGAAAATGGGAAGCATCCAGATGGTTGGGAGTCAGCAGAGTAGTTTCACTATTGCAACTAGAGACTCAATTGCTCCCGAGCTGCACGTCGTTGGCCGCACCGGACAACCCGAAATCTACGAGTGCAATCGCAGTCAGAAACTTGTCACTCCCGCGCATTTTACAATCGACGGGAGTGGGGGATCTGCGACCCAAATGGACCGTATAGTGGACTGCAGCATCGCCATCGTTCGGCCCTTCACCTCTGTATTTGGAAGCGAGGATCCCAATACTACACGCATGGTATTTGTCCCCCTCAACTACTCGTCTCCGTCACGGCATCCTGGAATGAAATCGAGTCGAGCTGTGATATATCCACTCCAATCGAAATTTATGGTGACCTTCACCGGCCGTCCGCTGCTTATTGGTACACATGAAATCAAGTATTATAACAGTAACAAAACCTTGAGCTGGGAATTTTCCGATGGCCCACTATCAACGATGACTCTGGCGATTGAATCGTACCGTGCACCCCATCTGACCGATGACCGCCCAGTCTTCGATGATCGGGTAGTCAACTGCATGTTTGTAGACAAGTTTACCAACGCCATCATCTACCCCGTGCTCGATCTTCTGGACAATAAAACTGATGTAATCTCAGTTCGTCATCTGGACGTAGTGAGCTGGATCAATAGTTCGCGGTTGGCACACGTAGTCTCGCAATATCAAAAAATAAAAGCCAACATAGCAGATAAATTTATCGTGCACAAACTCATCGATTCGACAACCGGCAAGAGCTTTTCATTTGGTTCAAAGGCTGGTGATCGGTTTTACGCGGATGCAAACACGACTTTTATCTTCGGAAGTGACGGGAGTGACATTTACTCGTTCAACAGCTTGTCGTCCGCGTGTGTATGGATTGATAATCAGGCCTACGACAATGCCACGGACACGATTGTAGTGTCGGCAGACATGTGCGACTCGTTAGTGGCTTCTATGGGCTCAGAGGACAGTCAGAGCACTCGTGGCTCCGATGCAGACATCACTATTACCTGTTTCCGAGAGTCATCATCGTCTTCGCCATACACAAAGATAATTCTGCGAGATTATGTTTTTGGATTACACTCCAGGCACTTGCAGATATACTGGCAGGATAATCTGTACGTTCCTCTGGTTCGTCGTCGACGCGAGGGGCTGTATCTTGACGGTGATTACACGGCCGAGCTGGTGCTGGTTTTTTCTTTTGACGACTGGACAAATACGATGGTGACTCCAACGAGCGAGGATTCTTGCATTGTGGTGAAGACGAGCAGTGATGTGACAAATCCGTTGGTCACCTACAGATTCAATTCTAGCATGGTTTTGACGCGACAGTACTCGGATAATTTACGCCCATCATTTATATTGTTTGAAGATTTTTTCCTAGACACAAGCATTTCTTTTGACTGGAGAAATTTAACAGTTTTTGAGGTTCACGATAGGTTTGATTCAGTTGACAATGCCAGAGTACTGAGTGCCCGAGATCTGCAGAGCCTGTTGGTAACTTCTGACTCAAAGCAGGACGACTTTATTGTGGAGTATTCGGTTAACATGTCAGACGTCGCTGAGAAAACAGTCATAATTAGCCACAACAACGAGTCTACAGCATACAAGTAAGTTTTTCGGTGCAAATTATGATTTTAATTCATTTAAATGAGTACACATCTCCTTCCACAGGAAATTGGGTATTCTGCGACTACTCAACGTTCGTCCCGGAGATCTGAGAGCAAGTTGGAGTAAGAATACCGCGAGTCTGCAATTCTGTACTCTAAATAATACCTGCGTCCACGTGCAAAACTGGTGCACCGCAGCCAGTCACCGGCTGTACCGCATCGATTTCGTCATCTCTCTTGATCAACCGACTCTGGTCGTCCGAGGACTCGACAAGCTGCATTGTCACGAGTCGAAAAATAACAGACGACGAAGTCTGCTCATCAAAAAATTGAATGACATGTTGACCAGGGCAGAGCAAACGCGACTACTATCCGCAGCTAATGAGGAGAGCGACGAGTCTCGGTTGATCACATGCTTGGGCATCAATCTTGCCAGCACTTTTATCAACAGTTCAATGCCGCAACTGTTTGGCTTTCAAAACGAATTCGAGGAGATGAGCTTTGTGCGCGACAACTGTCAACCCCTATACTCGCAAGTGAGACTCTATCAGTTGACTCTGGGAACTTTTCAGACCGCCTTAGAAAACAAAATAAAAAAATATTTTATATTCTGGCCCAAGCATGCTACGCATCCATCAATTATAAATTTCCGAAAGCAGTTACAAACCCTCGATGATATTTCATGGAAAAAGTATCTCATTTCGATGCATTCGTTAGTTAAAAACTAGAATTATAAAGGATTTATGTTTACCTCGGCGCAGTCGTCGTGCTTTGACTATGCCGAAAATCTGTCTCTACGGTTGGAATGAGGTCGACCGCGTCAGTTCTGAAGACCACGGCCGTGATCCAACTAAAATAAAAATTGACACTGACAAATTTGTTAAGTACCTCGCTGCATCAGAGTCCAGCGACATCAGCAAGAGCCGACAGTTGGTAAATCTCGTGCAGTACTTGGAGAACAGGGCGACTCCGGCGAGTATTCTGAGCGGGAAGTCGCAGATGCTCGTGAAGGATATCCTGAAGCACGGCAGTCTAACGGACTACCGCAAATATCAACAAAACATCAACGCGATAAACGATCCAAAATTCTCAAGCGATAAAATGTCTTTACATACTAGATTTCCCAGTCAGACTGTCGCCCTCTACGCAATCACGGGGCTCTCTTTGGTCAGATCTGCATTTGCCGCGATGGACGCGTGCTCCGAGCACCGCAACAACTCCGGATGTCTTTTTGCGAGCTCTGCACTGGCCGTTACGGCCCTCCAGATTCCTGCCAGCTACCTAGCAAGTAGGTACGTGCCCTGGATCATTGACAGCTTCAGCACGACAGCATTGGAAATGCCACCATCCCGCGCGCCAAAATTTCTCCGTGAAAATCTCCAACTCATGCGCACAACCACTGGAATGAAGATTGCTGGCAGAGCGGTTGGCTTCGCCATAGGTCTGCCAGGGCTCGGCTTCGAACTGTACACAGTTGCCCACCTTTCTATGATGGTGGATCTCTGCAATCGAGGAGACAGCAAGTGCACCAGCAAAGACCGACTTGAGTCAGTGATCATGCTCACATTCTCGTGTACATCGGTCGTTATCGGAATTTTCACGCTCATGGCCACCGGTGTTGGCATTTGGATCGGCGTAGCATTTGGTCTAGCTATTGAGATATTCCAATCGATCGCACTGGGTATCAACGATGTGATTTACTATCGCCAACGATATGGCACAAGGTTCAATGAGAATGTTCGCCTGTTTGCCAGCCGAATTGGGTTCATACCATCGCTACGCGACGTCGAGGATCTTGCACGCAACTCAGAATGGATGAACATTCTGGAGGAAAAAGCTGCGAGTTTCCTCGGTGCGAGTGATGCAGCTACTGTTGGATATGCCGTCGGCGTGGGTAGAACGGTACTGAACGGCGTTCAAGCCAGCTCTGGTTCGATAGATCTGAATTCCGAGAGTGTGGAAAACACGAGAAAGTTGTCACGAGTCCTGCCCAGACCCAGGAGTATGACAAAATCGCTGTGTCTGCCGCGGCAACGCAACATTACACTTTACAATGATGTCAATTACGCCACGCACATGCCCAGTATATTTACGCACAGTGCCGTCCACAGGTGCCGCAACAGTTTCGTGCTTGGCCACCGGATACACCTTCAAAATACCAGCAGTCTGTCGACCGTTGTGTACGACATGGCACTGATCAATCGAGGCGAGGTCATAGCGAGCAATACATACAATAACTTGTTTCTGGTGCATGGAGGTGCTGCTCTAATCAAGGGCAGCATCAATACCACCAATATATACAGAATGCTCGATGATTCGTTCCAGGGCGGCATTGTCCTGCAGGCCAAGTCCCAAAACACCCTTGATCTAACAGCCTTGGTGTCACCCACCGTGGCTTTTTTGTACAATCCCAAATGGAAAATGGGAAGCATCCAGATGGTTGGGAGTCAGCAGAGTAGTTTCACTATTGCAACTAGAGACTCAATTGCTCCCGAGCTGCACGTCGTTGGCCGCACCGGACAACCCGAAATCTACGAGTGCAATCGCAGTCAGAAACTTGTCACTCCCGCGCATTTTACAATCGACGGGAGTGGGGGATCTGCGACCCAAATGGACCGTATAGTGGACTGCAGCATCGCCATCGTTCGGCCCTTCACCTCTGTATTTGGAAGCGAGGATCCCAATACTACACGCATGGTATTTGTCCCCCTCAACTACTCGTCTCCGTCACGGCATCCTGGAATGAAATCGAGTCGAGCTGTGATATATCCACTCCAATCGAAATTTATGGTGACCTTCACCGGCCGTCCGCTGCTTATTGGTACACATGAAATCAAGTATTATAACAGTAACAAAACCTTGAGCTGGGAATTTTCCGATGGCCCACTATCAACGATGACTCTGGCGATTGAATCGTACCGTGCACCCCATCTGACCGATGACCGCCCAGTCTTCGATGATCGGGTAGTCAACTGCATGTTTGTAGACAAGTTTACCAACGCCATCATCTACCCCGTGCTCGATCTTCTGGACAATAAAACTGATGTAATCTCAGTTCGTCATCTGGACGTAGTGAGCTGGATCAATAGTTCGCGGTTGGCACACGTAGTCTCGCAATATCAAAAAATAAAAGCCAACATAGCAGATAAATTTATCGTGCACAAACTCATCGATTCGACAACCGGCAAGAGCTTTTCATTTGGTTCAAAGGCTGGTGATCGGTTTTACGCGGATGCAAACACGACTTTTATCTTCGGAAGTGACGGGAGTGACATTTACTCGTTCAACAGCTTGTCGTCCGCGTGTGTATGGATTGATAATCAGGCCTACGACAATGCCACGGACACGATTGTAGTGTCGGCAGACATGTGCGACTCGTTAGTGGCTTCTATGGGCTCAGAGGACAGTCAGAGCACTCGTGGCTCCGATGCAGACATCACTATTACCTGTTTCCGAGAGTCATCATCGTCTTCGCCATACACAAAGATAATTCTGCGAGATTATGTTTTTGGATTACACTCCAGGCACTTGCAGATATACTGGCAGGATAATCTGTACGTTCCTCTGGTTCGTCGTCGACGCGAGGGGCTGTATCTTGACGGTGATTACACGGCCGAGCTGGTGCTGGTTTTTTCTTTTGACGACTGGACAAATACGATGGTGACTCCAACGAGCGAGGATTCTTGCATTGTGGTGAAGACGAGCAGTGATGTGACAAATCCGTTGGTCACCTACAGATTCAATTCTAGCATGGTTTTGACGCGACAGTACTCGGATAATTTACGCCCATCATTTATATTGTTTGAAGATTTTTTCCTAGACACAAGCATTTCTTTTGACTGGAGAAATTTAACAGTTTTTGAGGTTCACGATAGGTTTGATTCAGTTGACAATGCCAGAGTACTGAGTGCCCGAGATCTGCAGAGCCTGTTGGTAACTTCTGACTCAAAGCAGGACGACTTTATTGTGGAGTATTCGGTTAACATGTCAGACGTCGCTGAGAAAACAGTCATAATTAGCCACAACAACGAGTCTACAGCATACAAGTAAGTTTTTCGGTGCAAATTATGATTTTAATTCATTTAAATGAGTACACATCTCCTTCCACAGGAAATTGGGTATTCTGCGACTACTCAACGTTCGTCCCGGAGATCTGAGAGCAAGTTGGAGTAAGAATACCGCGAGTCTGCAATTCTGTACTCTAAATAATACCTGCGTCCACGTGCAAAACTGGTGCACCGCAGCCAGTCACCGGCTGTACCGCATCGATTTCGTCATCTCTCTTGATCAACCGACTCTGGTCGTCCGAGGACTCGACAAGCTGCATTGTCACGAGTCGAAAAATAACAGACGACGAAGTCTGCTCATCAAAAAATTGAATGACATGTTGACCAGGGCAGAGCAAACGCGACTACTATCCGCAGCTAATGAGGAGAGCGACGAGTCTCGGTTGATCACATGCTTGGGCATCAATCTTGCCAGCACTTTTATCAACAGTTCAATGCCGCAACTGTTTGGCTTTCAAAACGAATTCGAGGAGATGAGCTTTGTGCGCGACAACTGTCAACCCCTATACTCGCAAGTGAGACTCTATCAGTTGACTCTGGGAACTTTTCAGACCGCCTTAGAAAACAAAATAAAAAAATATTTTATATTCTGGCCCAAGCATGCTACGCATCCATCAATTATAAATTTCCGAAAGCAGTTACAAACCCTCGATGATATTTCATGGAAAAAGTATCTCATTTCGATGCATTCGTTAGTTAAAAACTAGAATTATAAAGGATTTAAATCTCCATTTTATTTGCATGAAGAATATGTTTGCAATTTTCCAACTGTATTGTCGACCAAATGTTTTTATATCGGTTATATTTTGAATTCAAAATTATTAGCAATTAAACCCTGAAAATATCAGTAGATGCAGCTTATGTTATATATAAATTTATGACCTTTTATTCATCATTGTGAATAAACTACTATCATGATAAATATTATACAAATAATTCTGAGAATCACTCGTCTTAATGATTCTGCAACGTAGATACGATAAACGAAATATATCTTCAGCTTATATAATTTCCCAAAAATACAGCTTCGCTGAGAAAAAATACGTGCCGATCTGCTCTGCGGGAGTCTTCGTTCAATCGAAGAAGTAAGAGGCGCGCCATGCAGGTTCAAAACTCTCACAATATATAATTTTCACAATTTAACGATTATTAATTGTTAAGATTTATTACTATACCAAACATGGAAATAAAGTATTTGCCAAGATATTATCTGAAATTTGAAAAATTCTAAAATCCTATAATTTTTTCTGTACAGATACTCGGTATATCTCGTGCCATTCATTTGCATAAAAATGGTTAACGTCTGAACTTCGCGCGAGACTCTACCAAGTCTTTTGATGTTGACTGATGTCCTTTAACATCAATTATATCAACGAAAGCAAATAATAAATTATTTTGAGTAATGCTTAGACGAATTTACTAAATTCAATGAATTTTATTACATTGTATACAATGTATTTTTTGTGGTTTTATATATAGACTCAAAACAAAAACAATAAAACTGTACTTCTACTGATGCTCGTTAACGATTCTTTTTTTAGACTTTCAATCAAAACTCGTTAAGGATTATCTTTGGTATATTCCCGCTATTTCCAGTGTTTTTTTGCGATAATAAACGCATCAACTATTGTTTTTTCTTGGCCACTATAAATTGAATTTGTTCGTCGAAATACAACTTAAAATCACACTGCTATTTTTTCAGCCATTGTTTCAACAAGCATGAAGATTTTTCTCTTATTAAAACCTATTATTGAAAATATAATATAATCACTGTTAACCGGTTTTGTGTACGGTATTCAGAGTCTACCATTATCGCAGTAAGTATGCACCAATCTATTGCACACAAGTTTTTTCAATCATTTTTGTTCCACAATTTTCCATCATGTCAAGTCAGTTTATTACATTTTGATTTCGAATGTTCGTTGGTAAGTCTAAGTTATGCAGTCTGAAAAATATCTAAATATAATGATAATTCGGCCTAAAAGCAGAATTTCAAAAATGTTACTTCGCAAAGTTCAAATTAAATGAAGCTGAAATTAAATTTGTATTGCAGAATCCATATCGCGGATATTATTCATTGAAGAAAAAACAAACTGAGGAAGACTTTAGTAGGGCATAGAAATCGGAGAAAATGATTTTACCCTACTCATCTCGTGAGCGCGATGCGTTGAAATTGATTTACATATCAACAATAATGTGGACGCTTATATCAGGAGGTTTTACATCGCCACCTGGGACTGAGTTACAAAATGTACCTCATGATATCACAGAAGATCAGCTTCTCAATACAGCGATGGTAGTTGTCAATGATAGAACGGTTCCATTAGCAGTCTTTTTCGAGATGGATCCAAGAATGCGATATCGCCCCGTTTACGGACACTTATTTAAATATTTAACGAGTGACAGTCCAATGCCAATAAACTTTCCACCGGCGGATTTAGACTCCCGATGTCTCGGAGGATCTTACGTTAATCGAAAGTTGATATCCGATATCCGACCACCAACAGCGTCCACATCCAGGGAGTTTCCAGACACGGCTACACTCATAGCTAGAGACCTTGCAAACTACGTATCTACGCGTCGTGACTCAATTCCAATCACGATGATCATCGGCGAGCCAGGGACAGGTAAGAGCACGACTCTCTTAAAGATCCAGCATGAATTAATCAACTTGGTGCCGAGCTGCTGGTGCATCAAAGTTGATTTATCATTGATAAGACAACTTGCTCGTGATTACGATACTGCGCTAACTTATCATTCTATTATTGAAGAGTTTCTGCCGCCTGGTCACAGTGTGCTCATGGAAAATGTGCTAATAGTGAATCCTCATAAGATTGTTGTCTTGTTCGACGGTGTCGATACAATTCCAGAGAAATACATGCCGAACTTTGTCGAACTTGTTGCAGACTGGACAAATGTGGGTATCGTAGCTGTTACTACTGGGCGCCGGTACAATATCAACATGTTTAATAAACTCAACGTCCACCGAATCACGTACACAATCCCGGAACTGCTGATTCACGAAGCTGAGGCAATGTTGAATAATATTTGGTCGGCAGAAATAAATTCAATGGATTTATTTTCCGGGAATCGTGAAACTGTGCATAATCATTTAGATGACTACACAACCGTTTTTACTCACGTGCTGTACAAAACACCGATTCCACGCCAGCCCAGCATGCTACTGACCGTAGCAAACCTGCTGTCATCCAGAGATCAGTCTGTTGAGATGTCATTCCCCGTGGACTATGCCACCTACGTATTTACTCCGAATCCACCGCTTAGCAGACTGCGCCAAGCTCTCGAGGCCCACCACAACAAACAATTTTATTTAGTGTCAAAAAAAGTATTGTATGAGCCACTGTTTAACACAGAACACCACAAACGTTTGACTGCAGACGTACCAAACTATGGCAGCTTAGCCGTCTATCAATTGATTACCGAAAATGAAGATGTCTCAACAGCGAATAATTTGCTCGGGCCGATCCTTTCAGAAGTAAATGAGGCAAAACTAGCACTGGCTTCATTGAGAGAAGAAAACAAGTTTTTTACAATCACCGAAGGAGGAATTGAATTCACTCATCCTGAATACCAACGATACCTCGCAATGGACTACATCACAACGAAATTAATCCATAAAAATGATGATCCGCGTGTTTTGAAACTTGTTTTACAATTTTTTATCAATCCAAACTACAGATATCTACTGGAATTTGCGTGCGGCGAGGACTGGTCTCCGCTGATAGATCATATCAACCAAAACGATCATCTAGTCAGCCTATTGGACAACGTTATTGGCAGTGGGTTTGATCTCTTGTACCGACACATTCACTCGAGACTACTAGCCAATGATCGCCTATCCAAGGTACAGGACTACTTTTGGGGCAATCACATGGTCCTCCTTGGACCGAATCGAGCCTTCGGAATGCTTCAGACAGGAGATGATGATTTGCTTACCAGTGCTTCCACTGCAGGTGCTCTCAGCAACCTATTAGAAGCACTCTACCACTATGACATGATCAATACCATAAACGCATTACACGCATCAAATATTGTAACTACTAAGAACGTAGAGAGTCAGAAAATATTACGCATTGCAATGACTCAGCAGTGGCCTAATTTAATATTGTCCACGTATGCAATGAATTTCATACGTGCTACGAAAAAAGTTCACCTAGATCTCAACGGCCTCTTGTACGATGTCATCAATCAGGTTGGTCCTGGATCCGAAGAAATTGCCATTTACCTCCGAGATCAAGGGGCTAAGCCAAGTGTGAAAATGACTAATGGTCAAACTTTGCTACACGCTGCTGTAAAATGGAGTGATGCTACATTCGTCAGATTTGTGATTGAAAAATTGAAACAACTACCAACTGACAGAGCTGACAATAATGGACGAACCGTCTTCGCGGCGGCACTGGATGCTAATCCCACTCCCTCGGGATCGAACAGCAACTGGTGGCAGATGATGGAATACTTGGTGTCAACAGTGCATTTGCGCCCGTTTCCCTCAGCAAGCAGTCTGCCGAATGACTTATTTAAAATCCCATTTCGAGATTTCAAATCTCCGTGGTTGCACTTCATGACTGGTTGGCATCATATAATACTTCCAGGTGCAGATATCGACAGTGGGTACAACGCAAATGAGGTAACTGTTAAAATTATTACTGAAACTGATCCGAGAAATGGCCACTTTCGAAGACTAGCTCAAGCGATTCCATCGCACCTGTGGCGAATAAGTCCGCAAACACTGCAACTCAGACGAAATTCTTTACTTCACACACTGTATTCAAAAATTGATGACCCGACGCAGATAGAAGTACTCATCAATTATGGTGGCTCCTCAGAACTGTCAGACTCTGATCACTATTTTTACCGAGCTGCTGTCAATAGTTGTTATCGAAGATATAAAAACCATATGTCCAGTGAGACTTATATACGACTTTTCACAACTCTTGCAAATAATGCAATCGGCAGAGATGACGAAAAAGTGATGTTGTACGCTACAACTAATCCAATCATGGAGGTATTAACGGAATCACTCAGAACACAAGTATACGATGTCATAAAATTGCTAGAAAGTTCCTCGAAAATCGGTTCTGGACAGGTAAGTTTACTCTGGACACTTACAAGTCGGAGACCAGTTGAGTTCGATCATATAGAATTTGCGACAAGATTGGAACACCATGTACATTTACCTGCACTGCCAGATTCAGTGATTCGGACTCATTACTCGGACCCAGCGCTCTGTTTACCTCGGCGCAGTCGTCGTGCTTTGACTATGCCGAAAATCTGTCTCTACGGTTGGAATGAGGTCGACCGCGTCAGTTCTGAAGACCACGGCCGTGATCCAACTAAAATAAAAATTGACACTGACAAATTTGTTAAGTACCTCGCTGCATCAGAGTCCAGCGACATCAGCAAGAGCCGACAGTTGGTAAATCTCGTGCAGTACTTGGAGAACAGGGCGACTCCGGCGAGTATTCTGAGCGGGAAGTCGCAGATGCTCGTGAAGGATATCCTGAAGCACGGCAGTCTAACGGACTACCGCAAATATCAACAAAACATCAACGCGATAAACGATCCAAAATTCTCAAGCGATAAAATGTCTTTACATACTAGATTTCCCAGTCAGACTGTCGCCCTCTACGCAATCACGGGGCTCTCTTTGGTCAGATCTGCATTTGCCGCGATGGACGCGTGCTCCGAGCACCGCAACAACTCCGGATGTCTTTTTGCGAGCTCTGCACTGGCCGTTACGGCCCTCCAGATTCCTGCCAGCTACCTAGCAAGTAGGTACGTGCCCTGGATCATTGACAGCTTCAGCACGACAGCATTGGAAATGCCACCATCCCGCGCGCCAAAATTTCTCCGTGAAAATCTCCAACTCATGCGCACAACCACTGGAATGAAGATTGCTGGCAGAGCGGTTGGCTTCGCCATAGGTCTGCCAGGGCTCGGCTTCGAACTGTACACAGTTGCCCACCTTTCTATGATGGTGGATCTCTGCAATCGAGGAGACAGCAAGTGCACCAGCAAAGACCGACTTGAGTCAGTGATCATGCTCACATTCTCGTGTACATCGGTCGTTATCGGAATTTTCACGCTCATGGCCACCGGTGTTGGCATTTGGATCGGCGTAGCATTTGGTCTAGCTATTGAGATATTCCAATCGATCGCACTGGGTATCAACGATGTGATTTACTATCGCCAACGATATGGCACAAGGTTCAATGAGAATGTTCGCCTGTTTGCCAGCCGAATTGGGTTCATACCATCGCTACGCGACGTCGAGGATCTTGCACGCAACTCAGAATGGATGAACATTCTGGAGGAAAAAGCTGCGAGTTTCCTCGGTGCGAGTGATGCAGCTACTGTTGGATATGCCGTCGGCGTGGGTAGAACGGTACTGAACGGCGTTCAAGCCAGCTCTGGTTCGATAGATCTGAATTCCGAGAGTGTGGAAAACACGAGAAAGTTGTCACGAGTCCTGCCCAGACCCAGGAGTATGACAAAATCGCTGTGTCTGCCGCGGCAACGCAACATTACACTTTACAATGATGTCAATTACGCCACGCACATGCCCAGTATATTTACGCACAGTGCCGTCCACAGGTGCCGCAACAGTTTCGTGCTTGGCCACCGGATACACCTTCAAAATACCAGCAGTCTGTCGACCGTTGTGTACGACATGGCACTGATCAATCGAGGCGAGGTCATAGCGAGCAATACATACAATAACTTGTTTCTGGTGCATGGAGGTGCTGCTCTAATCAAGGGCAGCATCAATACCACCAATATATACAGAATGCTCGATGATTCGTTCCAGGGCGGCATTGTCCTGCAGGCCAAGTCCCAAAACACCCTTGATCTAACAGCCTTGGTGTCACCCACCGTGGCTTTTTTGTACAATCCCAAATGGAAAATGGGAAGCATCCAGATGGTTGGGAGTCAGCAGAGTAGTTTCACTATTGCAACTAGAGACTCAATTGCTCCCGAGCTGCACGTCGTTGGCCGCACCGGACAACCCGAAATCTACGAGTGCAATCGCAGTCAGAAACTTGTCACTCCCGCGCATTTTACAATCGACGGGAGTGGGGGATCTGCGACCCAAATGGACCGTATAGTGGACTGCAGCATCGCCATCGTTCGGCCCTTCACCTCTGTATTTGGAAGCGAGGATCCCAATACTACACGCATGGTATTTGTCCCCCTCAACTACTCGTCTCCGTCACGGCATCCTGGAATGAAATCGAGTCGAGCTGTGATATATCCACTCCAATCGAAATTTATGGTGACCTTCACCGGCCGTCCGCTGCTTATTGGTACACATGAAATCAAGTATTATAACAGTAACAAAACCTTGAGCTGGGAATTTTCCGATGGCCCACTATCAACGATGACTCTGGCGATTGAATCGTACCGTGCACCCCATCTGACCGATGACCGCCCAGTCTTCGATGATCGGGTAGTCAACTGCATGTTTGTAGACAAGTTTACCAACGCCATCATCTACCCCGTGCTCGATCTTCTGGACAATAAAACTGATGTAATCTCAGTTCGTCATCTGGACGTAGTGAGCTGGATCAATAGTTCGCGGTTGGCACACGTAGTCTCGCAATATCAAAAAATAAAAGCCAACATAGCAGATAAATTTATCGTGCACAAACTCATCGATTCGACAACCGGCAAGAGCTTTTCATTTGGTTCAAAGGCTGGTGATCGGTTTTACGCGGATGCAAACACGACTTTTATCTTCGGAAGTGACGGGAGTGACATTTACTCGTTCAACAGCTTGTCGTCCGCGTGTGTATGGATTGATAATCAGGCCTACGACAATGCCACGGACACGATTGTAGTGTCGGCAGACATGTGCGACTCGTTAGTGGCTTCTATGGGCTCAGAGGACAGTCAGAGCACTCGTGGCTCCGATGCAGACATCACTATTACCTGTTTCCGAGAGTCATCATCGTCTTCGCCATACACAAAGATAATTCTGCGAGATTATGTTTTTGGATTACACTCCAGGCACTTGCAGATATACTGGCAGGATAATCTGTACGTTCCTCTGGTTCGTCGTCGACGCGAGGGGCTGTATCTTGACGGTGATTACACGGCCGAGCTGGTGCTGGTTTTTTCTTTTGACGACTGGACAAATACGATGGTGACTCCAACGAGCGAGGATTCTTGCATTGTGGTGAAGACGAGCAGTGATGTGACAAATCCGTTGGTCACCTACAGATTCAATTCTAGCATGGTTTTGACGCGACAGTACTCGGATAATTTACGCCCATCATTTATATTGTTTGAAGATTTTTTCCTAGACACAAGCATTTCTTTTGACTGGAGAAATTTAACAGTTTTTGAGGTTCACGATAGGTTTGATTCAGTTGACAATGCCAGAGTACTGAGTGCCCGAGATCTGCAGAGCCTGTTGGTAACTTCTGACTCAAAGCAGGACGACTTTATTGTGGAGTATTCGGTTAACATGTCAGACGTCGCTGAGAAAACAGTCATAATTAGCCACAACAACGAGTCTACAGCATACAAGTAAGTTTTTCGGTGCAAATTATGATTTTAATTCATTTAAATGAGTACACATCTCCTTCCACAGGAAATTGGGTATTCTGCGACTACTCAACGTTCGTCCCGGAGATCTGAGAGCAAGTTGGAGTAAGAATACCGCGAGTCTGCAATTCTGTACTCTAAATAATACCTGCGTCCACGTGCAAAACTGGTGCACCGCAGCCAGTCACCGGCTGTACCGCATCGATTTCGTCATCTCTCTTGATCAACCGACTCTGGTCGTCCGAGGACTCGACAAGCTGCATTGTCACGAGTCGAAAAATAACAGACGACGAAGTCTGCTCATCAAAAAATTGAATGACATGTTGACCAGGGCAGAGCAAACGCGACTACTATCCGCAGCTAATGAGGAGAGCGACGAGTCTCGGTTGATCACATGCTTGGGCATCAATCTTGCCAGCACTTTTATCAACAGTTCAATGCCGCAACTGTTTGGCTTTCAAAACGAATTCGAGGAGATGAGCTTTGTGCGCGACAACTGTCAACCCCTATACTCGCAAGTGAGACTCTATCAGTTGACTCTGGGAACTTTTCAGACCGCCTTAGAAAACAAAATAAAAAAATATTTTATATTCTGGCCCAAGCATGCTACGCATCCATCAATTATAAATTTCCGAAAGCAGTTACAAACCCTCGATGATATTTCATGGAAAAAGTATCTCATTTCGATGCATTCGTTAGTTAAAAACTAGAATTATAAAGGATTTATGTTTACCTCGGCGCAGTCGTCGTGCTTTGACTATGCCGAAAATCTGTCTCTACGGTTGGAATGAGGTCGACCGCGTCAGTTCTGAAGACCACGGCCGTGATCCAACTAAAATAAAAATTGACACTGACAAATTTGTTAAGTACCTCGCTGCATCAGAGTCCAGCGACATCAGCAAGAGCCGACAGTTGGTAAATCTCGTGCAGTACTTGGAGAACAGGGCGACTCCGGCGAGTATTCTGAGCGGGAAGTCGCAGATGCTCGTGAAGGATATCCTGAAGCACGGCAGTCTAACGGACTACCGCAAATATCAACAAAACATCAACGCGATAAACGATCCAAAATTCTCAAGCGATAAAATGTCTTTACATACTAGATTTCCCAGTCAGACTGTCGCCCTCTACGCAATCACGGGGCTCTCTTTGGTCAGATCTGCATTTGCCGCGATGGACGCGTGCTCCGAGCACCGCAACAACTCCGGATGTCTTTTTGCGAGCTCTGCACTGGCCGTTACGGCCCTCCAGATTCCTGCCAGCTACCTAGCAAGTAGGTACGTGCCCTGGATCATTGACAGCTTCAGCACGACAGCATTGGAAATGCCACCATCCCGCGCGCCAAAATTTCTCCGTGAAAATCTCCAACTCATGCGCACAACCACTGGAATGAAGATTGCTGGCAGAGCGGTTGGCTTCGCCATAGGTCTGCCAGGGCTCGGCTTCGAACTGTACACAGTTGCCCACCTTTCTATGATGGTGGATCTCTGCAATCGAGGAGACAGCAAGTGCACCAGCAAAGACCGACTTGAGTCAGTGATCATGCTCACATTCTCGTGTACATCGGTCGTTATCGGAATTTTCACGCTCATGGCCACCGGTGTTGGCATTTGGATCGGCGTAGCATTTGGTCTAGCTATTGAGATATTCCAATCGATCGCACTGGGTATCAACGATGTGATTTACTATCGCCAACGATATGGCACAAGGTTCAATGAGAATGTTCGCCTGTTTGCCAGCCGAATTGGGTTCATACCATCGCTACGCGACGTCGAGGATCTTGCACGCAACTCAGAATGGATGAACATTCTGGAGGAAAAAGCTGCGAGTTTCCTCGGTGCGAGTGATGCAGCTACTGTTGGATATGCCGTCGGCGTGGGTAGAACGGTACTGAACGGCGTTCAAGCCAGCTCTGGTTCGATAGATCTGAATTCCGAGAGTGTGGAAAACACGAGAAAGTTGTCACGAGTCCTGCCCAGACCCAGGAGTATGACAAAATCGCTGTGTCTGCCGCGGCAACGCAACATTACACTTTACAATGATGTCAATTACGCCACGCACATGCCCAGTATATTTACGCACAGTGCCGTCCACAGGTGCCGCAACAGTTTCGTGCTTGGCCACCGGATACACCTTCAAAATACCAGCAGTCTGTCGACCGTTGTGTACGACATGGCACTGATCAATCGAGGCGAGGTCATAGCGAGCAATACATACAATAACTTGTTTCTGGTGCATGGAGGTGCTGCTCTAATCAAGGGCAGCATCAATACCACCAATATATACAGAATGCTCGATGATTCGTTCCAGGGCGGCATTGTCCTGCAGGCCAAGTCCCAAAACACCCTTGATCTAACAGCCTTGGTGTCACCCACCGTGGCTTTTTTGTACAATCCCAAATGGAAAATGGGAAGCATCCAGATGGTTGGGAGTCAGCAGAGTAGTTTCACTATTGCAACTAGAGACTCAATTGCTCCCGAGCTGCACGTCGTTGGCCGCACCGGACAACCCGAAATCTACGAGTGCAATCGCAGTCAGAAACTTGTCACTCCCGCGCATTTTACAATCGACGGGAGTGGGGGATCTGCGACCCAAATGGACCGTATAGTGGACTGCAGCATCGCCATCGTTCGGCCCTTCACCTCTGTATTTGGAAGCGAGGATCCCAATACTACACGCATGGTATTTGTCCCCCTCAACTACTCGTCTCCGTCACGGCATCCTGGAATGAAATCGAGTCGAGCTGTGATATATCCACTCCAATCGAAATTTATGGTGACCTTCACCGGCCGTCCGCTGCTTATTGGTACACATGAAATCAAGTATTATAACAGTAACAAAACCTTGAGCTGGGAATTTTCCGATGGCCCACTATCAACGATGACTCTGGCGATTGAATCGTACCGTGCACCCCATCTGACCGATGACCGCCCAGTCTTCGATGATCGGGTAGTCAACTGCATGTTTGTAGACAAGTTTACCAACGCCATCATCTACCCCGTGCTCGATCTTCTGGACAATAAAACTGATGTAATCTCAGTTCGTCATCTGGACGTAGTGAGCTGGATCAATAGTTCGCGGTTGGCACACGTAGTCTCGCAATATCAAAAAATAAAAGCCAACATAGCAGATAAATTTATCGTGCACAAACTCATCGATTCGACAACCGGCAAGAGCTTTTCATTTGGTTCAAAGGCTGGTGATCGGTTTTACGCGGATGCAAACACGACTTTTATCTTCGGAAGTGACGGGAGTGACATTTACTCGTTCAACAGCTTGTCGTCCGCGTGTGTATGGATTGATAATCAGGCCTACGACAATGCCACGGACACGATTGTAGTGTCGGCAGACATGTGCGACTCGTTAGTGGCTTCTATGGGCTCAGAGGACAGTCAGAGCACTCGTGGCTCCGATGCAGACATCACTATTACCTGTTTCCGAGAGTCATCATCGTCTTCGCCATACACAAAGATAATTCTGCGAGATTATGTTTTTGGATTACACTCCAGGCACTTGCAGATATACTGGCAGGATAATCTGTACGTTCCTCTGGTTCGTCGTCGACGCGAGGGGCTGTATCTTGACGGTGATTACACGGCCGAGCTGGTGCTGGTTTTTTCTTTTGACGACTGGACAAATACGATGGTGACTCCAACGAGCGAGGATTCTTGCATTGTGGTGAAGACGAGCAGTGATGTGACAAATCCGTTGGTCACCTACAGATTCAATTCTAGCATGGTTTTGACGCGACAGTACTCGGATAATTTACGCCCATCATTTATATTGTTTGAAGATTTTTTCCTAGACACAAGCATTTCTTTTGACTGGAGAAATTTAACAGTTTTTGAGGTTCACGATAGGTTTGATTCAGTTGACAATGCCAGAGTACTGAGTGCCCGAGATCTGCAGAGCCTGTTGGTAACTTCTGACTCAAAGCAGGACGACTTTATTGTGGAGTATTCGGTTAACATGTCAGACGTCGCTGAGAAAACAGTCATAATTAGCCACAACAACGAGTCTACAGCATACAAGTAAGTTTTTCGGTGCAAATTATGATTTTAATTCATTTAAATGAGTACACATCTCCTTCCACAGGAAATTGGGTATTCTGCGACTACTCAACGTTCGTCCCGGAGATCTGAGAGCAAGTTGGAGTAAGAATACCGCGAGTCTGCAATTCTGTACTCTAAATAATACCTGCGTCCACGTGCAAAACTGGTGCACCGCAGCCAGTCACCGGCTGTACCGCATCGATTTCGTCATCTCTCTTGATCAACCGACTCTGGTCGTCCGAGGACTCGACAAGCTGCATTGTCACGAGTCGAAAAATAACAGACGACGAAGTCTGCTCATCAAAAAATTGAATGACATGTTGACCAGGGCAGAGCAAACGCGACTACTATCCGCAGCTAATGAGGAGAGCGACGAGTCTCGGTTGATCACATGCTTGGGCATCAATCTTGCCAGCACTTTTATCAACAGTTCAATGCCGCAACTGTTTGGCTTTCAAAACGAATTCGAGGAGATGAGCTTTGTGCGCGACAACTGTCAACCCCTATACTCGCAAGTGAGACTCTATCAGTTGACTCTGGGAACTTTTCAGACCGCCTTAGAAAACAAAATAAAAAAATATTTTATATTCTGGCCCAAGCATGCTACGCATCCATCAATTATAAATTTCCGAAAGCAGTTACAAACCCTCGATGATATTTCATGGAAAAAGTATCTCATTTCGATGCATTCGTTAGTTAAAAACTAGAATTATAAAGGATTTTAATCTCCATTTTATTTGCAGGAAGAATATATTTGTTATTTTTGAAACGTATTGTATTCTCTATTTACTCATATGTATATTGGTTCTATTTGTAATTAAAAATTATTCACCCCGATGAAAAGATTTCTCAGCTAAATTTCTATTTTATTGTATTCTATCCAATCAAAAAATAAATGATGGGCGAAAAAAAATGTTCATTTTTTCATATTTTCCTTTTTTTCTCATATTTCCAATTTTACTTTTTGTAAAAGTGTATTCGGAAATGAATAATATAACTATTTTTTCATTTATTAATTAATACATTTAATTGAAAAATTTTAATTTTCCCAAATAGATTTTATATAATTATATAATTTTTTTTTTAATGAATGAGATGTGTTCTTTATATATGAGTAATATTTCATTCATCAAAAGATTGAAAATAGTTAATGGGATAGGGTTTTCGCCCGTAGAAACAAAGGTCCAGGATTGAATCCGGTTGACGGTAATTTTTTTTTTTTTTTAATTAGCATTGTTTACTTTATACATCATTTTTTATGCGATATAACAATTAATCTTTTTTATTTAAGCATTTAACTAACGCTTGAATGATAAAAAGCTTTTTAGGGATTGACGTGAAGCACGAGGGCGCGGGTTCAAATCTCGAAGGTGGTAGTTTTTTTTTTCGTGATACAATGATTTCTTTTAATAAAATTCTTTTTTTTTAATTGAATAGATAATTGGCGCCATCTTGCGGTAATTTCTGTAACTAAATAATTTTAGCGACCGCAGCACCATCTCGCGGTAAGCAGCAGAACTCAATTTTCATAAAAAATCCAGAAATTTGTCTAAAAAATTAGTTCGGCAATTTACCGCGAGGTGGCGCTGCGGTCGCAAATCATGATTTATCGTTTTTTCCCGATATCTCGCGAAATAACGGATATATCGAAAAATGTCACTCTATATAAATTATTGCAAATTGAATTTCCTACAAATTATGTGCAATAAAATTTTCTGTAGCTCTTCATCCGTTGCCGCAAAATGCAAAAAACTGAATTTGCAGAAACATTTTTTTTTTCGTCACTAAAGGCAGTTGGATATCTTGTAGGAAAATTATGTGTATTGTAGGATAATTTGTAGGAAATTTAATTTGCAATAATTTATATAGAGTGACATTTTGCGATATCTCCTTTATTTCGCAAGATATTGAGGAAAAACGAAAAATCACGATTTGCGACCGCAGCGCCGCCTCGTGACGAATTGCGTAACTAATTTTTTCAGGCAAATTGACGATATTTTCATGGAAAATTTAGTTCTGCAATTTACCACGAGGTGGCGCTGCGGTCGCAAATCGTGATTTTTCGTTTTTCCTCAATATCTTGCGAAATAACGGATATATCGAAAAATGTCACTCTATATAAATTATTGCAAATTGAATTTCCTACAAATTATGTGAGATAAAATTTTCTGTAGCTCTTAATCCGTAGCCGGAAAATCCAAAAAACTGAATTTTTTTTTTTTTCGTTTTTTGAATTGATTAATCAGCATGAATTGGTAGGAATATTAAATAGATAAGGTAAGCAAGTGTTTCAACTAATTTTTTCGCGTTATTTTAGTGTTTTTTCGACGCTTAAAAAAACTGAACTTTTTTAAAACACTAAAATAACGCTAATTCCATGGATTAAACAACTTTTTATAGTATATAATTAATAATTCAACTAATTAAGTGCCTTTAGTGACGAAAAAAAAAATGTTTTTGCAAATTCAGTTTTTTGCATTTCGCGGCTACGGATGAAGAGACAGAAAATTTTACTACACATAATTTGTAGGAAATTTAATTTGCAATAATTTATATAGAGTGACATTTTTCGATATATTCGTTATTTCGCGAGATATCGGGAAAAAACAAGAAATCAAGATTTGCGACCGCAGCGCCACCTCGCGGTAAATTGCCGAACAAATTTTTTAAGCCAAATTTCCGACTTTTTCGTGAAAATTTCGTTATGCTGCTTACCGCGTGATGGCGCTGCGGTTGCAAAAAATGAAATATTCCTTAAAAAACCGCATTTTATCGCTCTGCAAAGCGGGTAAAATCGTGTCAATAAATGTAATTAGTAATACATCATAAAATTACTTATTTATCCGAAAAAAAAAAAATGTTATTTATCCCATAGACTATTTTTCAGTCTTCTAGGTAATGAAATATTACTCATATATAAAGAACACATTTTTTTTTTTTTGGCCAAATGGCTTAAAGGGTGCTCAGTCGGTTAGACCATTGCACCCTAAAGAACACATTTCATTTATAAAAAAAATTTTTATGATTTTAGCGCAGTAAAATTATTATTATTTTTTCTTCAATTTAAATTAAGAATAAAGTAATTTATTTTGCTACTATGGATCAAAGTCGAATTCGGTAAGGACGCAGATGCAAGGACATTATTTACTTACATATTTTTAATTTCAAGGACCTGCTGTAATGAGGGTAGGAATAGAGGACAGAACCTCTCGACGACATCTTTAGCTGTATAGGATAATAACAATTCTAAGAACCGCTGACTGCTTATAACTAAGCACTCTTGAGCGTTTCCGAGCATCCGTGACGCCGTCGAGTGACGGCGTCGTCAGGAATGTGTGCATGAAAATACACCCTCGTATTTCGCATCAGTCTACAAATCAGCTCCGTGTCCCTCCTTTTGAGTGTTCCTGCTCGGGTGGTTGCCTTAGATTTTTGCGTACAAGAAAATCCATCTCCATCCATAATAATGAAGATTTTCAAGGATCGTTTCACCCGTGAGTCGATTCCCTATCTTTTTAATTACATTTTCCAATCATTATTTTCACATTTTTTTCACTCAATTCCTAAAGTAACGCGTGTAACCATCCGTCAATTGTTGGTTATGTTCCTGATGAAAAAAATTTCTAACTTTTGTCTACTATTAGTATCATAAACATTATAAATCATAGTATACATCAATTGTTATATCAATCTTCGAAATATCCAACTTTTTTATTGTAGTTAAGAGTATTTTCAATTCTAACCTATCCATACGGACAAAACAATGTTTTATCTTGATTATTTAATGCAGAAATATGTCAAACAAGCTTGTATAGTAACAATAACACGTATTATATTATAATCAATGTTTTTTCTGTTTTCAGATGACGAAATTTTCTCCGATACATACAAATACAAACTCGTCCATAATGTAGTCTACGAAGTTTATGGAAAGGTAAATCATCTATTGTTACTTTGATATAAATCTTATAGTGAGGATTTTTAATTTTATTTATTTTTTTCCAGTACGTAACGCGAAAACAAGGCGAAATTGAGATCGAAGGGTTCAACCCATCCGCAGAGGAAGCACACGAGGGCTCTGACGATCATGTTGAGCGGGGCATTGACATTGTTCTCAATCATCGACTTCGATTAGTCCGATTCACAACGAAAAAGGAATTCATGCAATGGCTAAGAGACCATTTGAAAGAGTACGTAGCATTTTAACGCTGAGTCAAAAGTTTTTTTTTTGTTTATATTTCGAAAACTAAGTAATTAAGTGAAATAACGAAAAATATTAGAATCAAATTGTAAACTATATTTTTCCTACATTTTTCATTTTTTTAAAAAAGAGGATAATTTAATTTTATATTGTAAAAAATTTTTATCTGCAATCATTTAACTCGAAAAAAATTTTTTTACGATCTTGCTTATTAATTTAATTATCATCAAAAGAAAAAAAAAAAATAGTTATCGCAAAAACAACACGGCATCCGACTGGTTTTTAATTAGTTATATTGAATTTTAACAGCATTAAAGATCTTCATGGCTTGGTGAAAGGAAGTCCAAAGGAAGAAGAATTCAATGCCAATGTACAAAAATGGGTAGCTGAAATAATACCACGATTTAAGGACTTTCAGTTTTATGTTGGAGAGACAGATGAACATGACAAATATACCGTTGCTATCGCGGAATATCGTGATATTGAGGGAACACAAGTACCTGTTCTCATGGCCTTTAAAGATGCCCTAGAAGAGGAGAAATTTTAAATGAGAAAATAAACAACGTTCAAACTACAGAAGCTTTTTGTGAGTTGATAAATTACTACATATAAAAAAAAACATTCTAAAATAAAATATTTTTACAGTTGATGTGATGGAACAAAAAAGCTATCCAACAGGATGGACATATTAACAATAAATAAATTGGAGAAATAGCTAATAAATAAATGGCGTCAGTGTTCATTCTTATTGAACGCTTTTTGCTGCTACTTTTTTCATTTTCACAATTATTTTACCAATAAAAAGAGAAAAAAACTCGAGATTATATTAAAAGTTAGCTACTCTAATATCTGCCGAAATTTTTTGATTCTATCAATTATTTATTAAACCACTATACGAAAAATAGAAAAAAAAAGGATGTATTTGTGGATATACATCCATGAAATCCCTTAATGCAATTTTCTGACGAAATAAAATAAAAAAATTGTTTCTGTATCTTAAAATCTAATGTTATTTAATAAAAAATATCATTTTTGTTCCACACAGTTTATCATTATAATTAATTTTATTGCATTGAATTTTTATAGACAGAAGCAGTTGATTAAACAGCGATCAATAACATATCGTGTTTAATTTTAAATTCAACTTTATTCTGAGAACACTGTGTATATGTGCAGAAAAATTTTAATTGTTTAAATTGCCTCCGGGATTCATATCAATTTTTTTTCCTGATTTTACTGCAAAATTTGCTACTATTCGGTCATTTTTAAGTTTGTTAATTATACTCAGGATAAAAATATACTCTGACACAGTAATAAATGTAGATTATTCAACGTGACACTACTTTTTTACAATTTTATATATCGATTTGTCAATCAATTATTAAAATGATGAAAATTTTACTATGAATTTTCATGGGTTATTTATTTATTCTGTTATTATTTCATAAACTATGGGTTTTAGAAGATTTTACAATAGAATCATTTTTGTAGTTCATAAAATTCTTTAGAAAAAATGTTCAATGACAAAATTTCATTACAGTCATATTTTCCGAGATATTCGTGAAAAAAAAAATAATTTATCCAGATTCTTTTACTGTTATCATGATTATTTCATAAACTATAAGTTTTAGAAGGTTTTTTTGCGTAGAATTATTTTTGTAACTCAAAAAATTTCATACAAAAAAAATTTCTAGGTCTAGTTTTCAAAATAATCGCGATCATTTTCACTATTAAAACCGCAATTAACGAATATATATTATAAATTAAATAATTGATCAATCTAACGACATTTCCAGTATACATTCTTATTTGAATTATTTATATTTTTGCAATTATTAAATAATATACCATCAGTAATTTTAATTTTCTTACTTTTCGTTTCTTTTTTAAAATAACTCTATTTTCCATCTTTTTTTCAAAGAGAAATATTATACATAAATGATTTTTCAAACACTTTACTACAAAGATAAATAATATTTCATGAAAATATGATTATAGAATTTGTACAGCGTCAAAAGTCGATAGTACTTTAATATATCAATTAAATGTCATAGTTTATCTGTGTAGTTTGAGCATTGAATTAATCTTTTCTACATCAGTGTTTTACATTGATCAACGTCTTATTATATAAGTTATAGGTGTGTAAGAGACAAACACCATGGTTTATTTGCGAACAAAAGGCATTAAATTTGTCAAAAAACGACCCGTCGTTTTTCCATTAGGATTCAAGCTTGTTATGTTATCATTTTTATTAAGTATATCAAATAAAAACATATATTTGTTTCATTTTTTTATCCTTGCACTTGGAGGTTCGAATCTCTCTCTTTATCATCGTTACCGAGGAATTTAGCTGAAGATAAATTACAAGGGATATACAAAATAAAAATAAACAAGTTGAAAAAAAAAACTGGATTTTTTTTTTCTCTTTAATACAAGGTAATTCTCTACGACAGGCATAACATTAAAAACTCTAGTTAATTATAGATAACAATAACCAACAATTAACGATCGTTTTTCGCGAAAGTATAAAATATGTCTACTAACATATTTTGTATAATCTAATAAGTATGATTTTTTTTCTCAACTTATAATATAACTAGTGATAAATAACGTTAATTTTTTTTTTTTTTATCAATGAAATATCAAATTACGTTATAAATACCAAAAGAGCAATATTTTGTGCATATTTTATTAAAAAATAAATTAAAGAAAAACAGAAAAAAAAAAACAGAAAAAAAAAAAAACAAACAAAACAAAACAAAAATCACGAAATTTTTGAGTAAAACGTTAATGCAATAAAATTTAAAAAACGTGTAGCAAAGGTTGAAATGAATTCAAATTTAGTTTTTTTTTTTTTGTCTAAAAAACACGAAGAACTATGTATACTATAAAATATCAAATTTCGACTAAATAAAAAAAAAAAGAAATTGCAATCACGTCGTGTTTTTCCATTCCTCTTGGGGGCCATTTATTAATTATGTAAGAACGATTTTGGCCATTTTAGACCCCCCCTAACCCCATGTAAACGTACAAGATTTCATTTGATTTATTGAATAAACCAATTGCACAAAAATTCATAATTTGACGTATTAAATCATGATTTTTTTTCCAAAGACAATTTAGACAATAGTATTATTAGATTCCGGATATTTATGATAATATATCAATATAAAATAATTATTTAGTTTTCGGAAAATCACATTTGCAATAGTAAGTTTTTAAATATTCGTACAGTGAAAAAACAAATCAGTCAAACAAATTACAAACGAATGATATTTTGCATAAAATGAGGAACAACTATATTTGTAATAATCTTAAAGGAAATAAGTTAAAGAATAAAAGCCAATTTAGTTCAACTCATCAGTCGTTGTCCTATAAAGTGAAAAAGAGAGTTTTTAACGAGGAAACACGGGGAAAATAAAAAAGAAAAAGAATTTTATCAAAAAAGAGTGGTTTTCGAGTGAAATTGTAGGTGAAAAAGCGCAGTTTTTGTCCTTACGTAATTAATAAATGGCCTCTTGCCATGTAAATATTTTTCACTTAACACGACAATGATAACATCTATACAATCATCATTAATAACAGTTGAACTTATGTGTTAAAATGCTTAAATGCCTATTATGACAGTATATTAATTATTTCACATAATTTTTAATTTAGTGTAGAGCCAGAAAATAAAATAAAACAATGGGGGAGCTTTAAAATTGCTTGGAAATGAAAAAAAATTTTTTTTTCAACTTTGAGTACGCAAGAATTGAATAAGTCTCGCTCCATGGACATTGATTGATTTAAGAATATAATTCTTACGGTAAATTTACATATTATTCACGGTCTTAAAAACACTTATATATCTAAATATATATTTTCACAAAGACAACACCGATCTTGACCGAAACTGTGATGGAATGTAAACGAATGTGTGCAATTTATCGCTCACTCCTTATTGCATACAGAATCTCATGAGTTCGGGTCATTAAGTATATAAAGTGCTATTTACATACAAAACAGCATAAAAAATCAAATTGAGAAAAAAAATACTTGAGTACATTTTATTCAACGGATTTTGTGGCAGTAAATAATTATATACCGCGTTTCTAAAACCAAAAGAGCGGATTGAATTTTTTTCCGACAAAATAATAAACTTTTAACCACTTAAAAACAGCGTTATTAATGCTAAAAAAGCGTTTAAATGATTTTTTGTAGTTATTTCTATATTTTTAAAGTAGAATCACTTATATGACATTGAGGATGAAAAAAAAAATTTTTTTCCGTCATATTTTCAGACAAATGTCGAATTGTTTTGTAATTTTTGTCGTTTTTTATCGATAACTCGGTAAATAAACAAAATAATGAAAAATATCATAAGAGTTAAAAAAATTGGGAATTGAATTGTTTACAAAAAATGTAGAACAGTTGTTTTCATATCTTGCTTCATTTTTAATATATTAAAAAAAAAATTTTTCAAAAAATCATTGAAATCAAAATTATTTAATTCTAATAAAATTCTTCACTATCTCCCGTAGTTACCGAGTTATCATCCAAAAAACCAAAAAAATCAGAAAAAATGTCAGATATCCAAGGAATACATCTTCAAAAATTTAAAAAACAAAAGAAAAATTCTTAATTTCATCTAAATGTCTTAAAACTTTAAACTTCAACTACGAAAAATACTTTAATTTGTTTCAAAATTTTTTAAATACGTCCTTTTGGTTTTAAGAACTCGATTAATTTTTTTTAAATGAAGAAAAAAAACTTTAAGGCCCGTTTTGAAACTCACTGGCTTTAACAACGCAATATAATAATTGCGTATAATTGTTTTTCCACATTGCACTGGAATCAGGGACATGATTATATTTTTTTAAACTGATATAAAAAAAAATAATAACAAATACCATTCATCTGAAATACCATCTGTATGCACCGACAATAATATAAATAATAGTATACGTTAAAAAATAAGTAATAATATATTTATGCCAATGAATAATTGGCCTCGTTGCCCATAAATTCAAATTTACTAATTTATAATAAAATGATTTACATATCGGTGTGTCCAAGAACTCGACACACCTCCATATCCTACTGATCCGCAGATGATTCTAAAACTTCCATGAGAAATGAATCAATAGGAACATCACCAATGAGCCTAAAGAAAAATAAATGATCGAGACATTTGAGGCCAATTGATCTTAATGATGGTAAACGTAGCAATAATTTAGCAAATCGAGCTGGCTCACGTGGATGCGTAACTTTAACATAATCTTCAAGGGCTGCATAAACTTTTTCACGAAGTACTTCAACATCTGATGCAGCCTTTAGGCCTCGTACTTCATTATTAAATAAAATAATTGCACGAAGACACCCAAGTTCAGTTTTATCCATCTTCATTTCTCGCATTTTTGATACAAGTTCTGAGAGAACACGATCAAAAATAGCACCAAGGCCCGCCTGTTGAGCTGAATTTCTGTGTACAGTAATACCAGTTGCCAAAACAATACCATCAGCAACGTCAATTGAACGATGTGCAAATGAAGCAATAAGAAGTTCGTTCCATCCAGCTCGCAGCAATGATACCTGATCTGTCAGAGGCAGACCGGTAAAATGTGGGATGTGCTTGGCCCACTCGACCAATTGGAACAGTTGTTTGTTCGTGGCGTTGCAAATACTCGATACGGCGTTCTGAAAAAATTACAATCACAATTAAAATATGTTCAACCATTTATTACAATATATCCACGACAATTGAACAAACAATTTTATGGATTTTTTTACTCTAACAATATCTAAATTACAACACTCGCACACAATTTTTTTTTCTCTCATCTACTCAAGTCACAATAGCAAGATATATCCAGGAAAAAAAATTTTTTTTTTCATTTAAAATGCAAAACAAAAATATAAAAGTAATATTAATAATTTACAGAGTTAAAAAACTGAAGAAAAAATACGCCTTTTTAGGATCGGTGATGATTTCGTAGGAACTCGTTTGTAAATAAATTCTGAATATCATTGAAATATCTCAGATCAATCTATCGATGAATATGGTACGATTAATTGTCGATCGATGATTAGCAAAAAAATTGAGGAGAAAAAAAATTGTTTTTTCTAACTGAGCAAAGTTTTTACGAGTGTACTAGCCTTGAAATAAATCAAAATTTTACCTCGTAGTTTCCTTGATGCTCTAGCTTACATTCCACCCTCTTTTCCGCCTCCAAAATCCGCTCAACTGGCATATCTGTGTGTATACTACTAGTACTCTCAACCTCACTCTGATCGCGTTCCTTCGTGCGTTGACGTTCTTCCTGAACAGCCTCGCGCTTCATTCCCATAGTAAGGCATTTTTGGTAGCGACAGTACTGACAACGATTCCGCTGTCTCTTGTCAATAATGCAAGCTTTTTCCTCGCGGCACGCGTACGACAAGTCCTTGCGTACTGTACGCTTAAAAAAACCTTTGCAGCCCTCGCAGCTGAAACATATTTATATGGCCAATCATTAAATTTGCATCATTATAAAATGTATATTTTATTTCTTGAAGGAATTCGGCACAACATCAAACGACCGACATTGCGCCCATCGTCATATCCTTTGATGTTTGCAGTGGGTG
Source organism: Macrocentrus cingulum (assembly GCA_002156465.1). Lineage (NCBI taxonomy): Eukaryota > Metazoa > Arthropoda > Insecta > Hymenoptera > Braconidae > Macrocentrus > Macrocentrus cingulum. The sequence continues at coordinate 78,268 of MVJL01004978.1, forward strand.
ACTTGTAAAGATCGTATAAACACATGTAAAATATATGACGACGACGACGACCGGCAGGCATGGTGATTAATTCTGTCGTTCTCATTTTTTTCATCTATTTATCTATTCTAGGTTCACGCAGTGTTTGTTGCGACAACTCGGAGAAAAAAAAAGTTTTAAGAGAACATCTCTAAAGTAAAGCAAAATAGCAATTGAATTTTTTTTTTACATCAACTGATAAAATAGTCATGGAAATTAGTTATTTGAATAAATAAAAATATACATCATATATTTCTAGAATTGTAAAAATTCCTCCTTCCCAGATGGTGAAAAATATTATTCCAGTTAAATAATTATAAATTAAATTTTCTATAAAATACGTCAAATAATTTTTTTTTTTTGTCTCTTATCATTTTTTATATACTTATTACTAGTTTTCTGAAATTTTTCTTTTTTAAAATATCTTCTAAACGAAGCAAAATATTAAAAAAAAAATGATTTTACATTTTTTAAAAAGAATTTCATTCTGTTAAAATTAATTTTTTACACTAAAATCACACCAAGTTTTTTAACAAAAGAAATACATTGTTTACTTGTCTGTAAATACGTATGTAGGAAGTATAGATGGGTGAACGTGCTTCTAAACTTACTTTCGTGCTCGAGACTTGTGCAAAAAATTTCGAGACAAACTTCTCTGACAATTCTGCAGGCTTTCAGGTGTATCAAAATGAAGCAACTGTTGAATGACATTGAAATAACATGATTTAATTCAAATGTCATGGAAGTTGAATGTGTACTTAAAATCTTAAATACTCCAACTGTGAGATCGTATGAAGAAAAAAATCTCTACAAAACTCTACGGTTTATATTTCCTGAAAAAAAAAAATCTCAGGGTCACTCACAAATCGTTGAGGGAACCAAGAATACATTACACTTCGTCTGAAAATATCATTTTTACTGCGAGACACAAATTTTTCACTGTGCCAACTCTGATATCTCGCATTTTTTGTTGATATTCACCGGAAACGACTGAGACATTGTACCTAACATTTTCATCATGCAAGTCTGGTCGTTGAAAATAATAAATTATACTTTTAGAATTTTTTTTCAGTTCATCTTTCAAATATAAAAAAATTATCAGCATTTTTTTCACAATATTTTTTTTTTTCTAAATATCAAAAATAAATTGTTATTCAGGTAGAAATCTCTATTTGTAACAGAGACCATCATTAACAAAAGTACTCGATGAAAATATATTGAGCGGCAGTGGCTATGACCTTGAACTGTTTGCCCGACCACGCGAGCAAATTCAAGACCAACTAGACACGATCATTGAGCGAGAAAAATGTGTGGGGAAAATACGAGTTTCGTGTAAACCACATAGAATCCATTTAACACATCATCATTCAGTGAAAAGAAACAAGAAAAAAAAAAGAAAAATGTTAAATCAAAGACACAAAAATAAAAAAAAAAATAAAAACCTACTTAATATCACTTTTTAAAGATTTTTTTACATATAAAATTATCACGTGTAGAAACTAAGAAGGCATATCGCCGAAAAGTTGAGAACATTTTACTTGCTAATATCTCGATAAAAATGCGATTTTGATCAATTTGATCAAAAACTTTCTTTATAACTAATAAAATTCTCGACAAAAAAGTTAAATCTTGAGAAAAATGTCTATCCCCAATAGTTTTAACAATATTTCGATTTTATTTTTGAACATGCAATATAGCAATTTTTAAAATGATATTTTTTAATTTTTTACGTAAAAATTTTAAAAAGTTAATTAAATACGAAAAATCACGAAATATATTAAAAATATTGTTTTAGATATTTTTAACCTATTTTTAAAGCAATTATAAATAAAATGAGGCGAAAATTAATGTGACAAAAATCATTGATTAACATAACAATAATAAAAAAAAGAAATTTCCAAACCAAAACCATTTAAAAATTGTATATTTTTTATTTTTCTTTCAATAATGCGGAAGATAGTGAGTATTTCTCATTTCTAGTAAAAAATAAAATTTTAAGTACATCTCGAAAAAATAAATATTTACCTGTAAACTCCATAGTGTTTACCACTTGCCCGATCGCCACAAATCGAACACAAATGTTTGCTGCCAGATAGCGGATGATTTGGAGGATACGGTGAACCTGCTCCAGTCTTATTTTGTCCACTTGGCGAGGTACTCAACAAACTGCTTTGACATCCAATAGTGAAGGACCTAGAGTGCGTTAGACTTTCATTCATTTATTATAGGTAATTTAATAATAACTATACTTTTCCAAATAATAAAAAAAAAATTTTAATACTACTTAATAAAAAAGAGATTAGAAAAAAAAATAATAAAGTTGTGAAATGATCTCGAATAAAAATACGTGGCCAAATCTAATTTTATACTATAGCACGAGTTTTGCCGGGGCTTTCAGACGTTAGAAATAGAAGTTATAGTATGCTATCTCATTGATTCACTCCTCTGTAAGAGAGTTAATACATTCAAAATTCCAAATTCAAGTGGAAACCGCAATCATTTAGTACATTTTATTGACGTTTTAAATTAAATGAATATTTTAAAAAAACACTAAAGCTAAAAATGAACGGATAGAGAGATAGAGAGATTGCTGGCAATATATATGGACCCGCCAAGTGACCGCAATTAGCATGACCTCTCAAAATGACATCAGGTTTGTCCGCGGCATAAGTCGAACAGTGATATTCCAACCTATAAGTATATAACTAAACAAAAATCTTCAAACAGAGATTCTAGCGATTTTAATCTAGAAATAAATTTTAATAGTAGGTACATGTAAATGCGTGAACGTTAAAAAAAAATTTTTTTCAGTTCAATTTTCACAGGAGTAGGTACTATTTGGAAATCGTCAATTTTTTTTTTTACCGATAACTCAGTAACCACGCGAGATAACAATTTTATTAGACCTAAATGATAAAAATGTCGAACATAAAATTTTATGATTTTTCACCTGGTTTTTGAGATATATTGTGAAAAATATAAATTTGAAAAAATCAATTATATTTCGAAAAATAAGCAGAAATTCAAAAAAATTTATTTGACGTATTTAAAAAAAAAAATTTGATCACTAATATTTTAATTTTAATAATGTTTTTTCAAGAATTAACGTATTTATTGAGTTATTACTCAAAAATTAACACAAAAATCACGAAAACTACGAAATTTGGTAATTTCATTAAAAAAAATGTTAACTAAATAACTTAACATTGATTTAACATAAATAATATTTCAATTTTGGTAGTTTAAACAATTTTTTCTATGCATAAGTTTCGCTAGAACCTTTTTTTGTTTGATAAAACATTTTTTTTTAACAACTAAATTCTTTCTTTTTTCATTTTTTATGGCATTATACGGATTTTTATACTTAAATTTTGATTAATTAATAAAAATAAAAATAGAATTTTCTATTATAAATGCAAAAAAAAATAAATAAATCAGTGAATCACATGTGTATACTTGGAAAAATAATCCGGATAAAAAATTCGAATTAATTGTGTGTGTTTTAGCCTGAACTTTCACTGTTCCCAAGAAAGGCTCACCCCGGACTGTTTGGTCCAGAGGGACTAAAGTTGCCCGAGTTCATGAGACTCGCTGTATCGGGCTTCATGTCTAGCGGACTCTGTGGGCCGACTGAGGACATTGACATGTTGCTGTTGTCGAGATTCAACCCTGAAAACAAACAAAAAATACCAAGTGTAAAAAAAACATCCATTTATTCAATCTAAAATTAATTATTAAAATTTTAATTTCAATATTTAACACATAAGCACAAGCGCAGAAATAAATTGCACTCGCCTACGTCACTGCTAGTCACTTTTATACATCAGTAAATGGACAGTCGAGATTGTGATTGATGAGGGGCCTGTATCCTAACAATTTAAGCTATGATTATCGAGGATTAACCCTCGTACAGACTTTTCTCAATACCAACGCATAATTTGAAATATTTTTATATAAACTTGCTATAAATCTATACTTTTCTATTTGTAGAAAATTTTATCAACTGACGTACGAAAATCTGGGAAAATGTTTTTTTTTTGTTTAATTTCACACTTTTCTATGAAATTACAATTTCTGCAGCTTAATGGATATGCCGCATGTTTTCTGGAAAATTTTAATCTTTAGATGAAAGGTCTTGTCAACTTTTTTTTCTTATCTCTCCTAGCACGTTTCTGATAACATTGATCAAACGAAAATTTATTTTCTTTTATTATAATCTTACAAATACAAGCATATGATAAAATGAAGATTGATAAAATTTTATTTATAGAAGAAAAAAAAACTTTTAAAATCGAAAAAAAAAACGATATTTCTTCCCAATGAAAAAAAAAAAAAATTTTTTTTTTTCAAGTTTCCTCAAAAAGTATCATTCAGAGAGAAAAAAGTTTGAAATAAAAATTATTTTACTTAAAATTATCTATCAAAAATGTCTCTATACTTTTTTTTGAAAAATCCATTAATTTCACCGTTTTTCACTTGAGAAACGTTCACTATAACACTTGATAATATCGCACTATCTTTTTGCACATTTTTGAATAAAATACATACATATATCCAACTTATAATCAAACTATAAAATATAATAAAAATTTTAATAATTACTATTTAAGATATCCATTTCCTACTTTGTTGCAAAATATGGTGTGTGGCAAAATTCGCAATTCATATTTTTCAAAATATCTCGAAAACCAGGTAAAAAATCAAAAAAGTTTATTTCACATTTTTCATAAAAAATTTAAATTCCAATCAATTGATATCTATAACATTTTCTATTATTTTGCATAATTATCGAATTATAGCCAAAAATCTAAAAAAAATCACGATGTCTCTTGGAAAATATCACAAAAAAAAAATTTCCTCCATTAAAGATTAGTGATGTACAATGCGATACAATGCAAAATTTGATGATTGATAATTTTCTAAAAATTAAATTAGAAATTTTACCCACCGATCATCGCAAATTTGTATATAGAATGTAGATCAACATGTACACAAAGCCAAACAATGAAAAAAAGGTGTTAAAAAAGGCAGTAGCAATATACTCTGCTAAAACTAAACGACAGCATCCGATGACGCGGGTGGGCACCTTGACCACGCGCCAGTGCAATGCTCGAGCGCAGAACGTTATATTTATACATTGTATATACACATGCGATAGTGTTTACTCGATGGGTGTATGCGCTGTGTGGGCCAGAAGAACAAGCAGTAAATTCAAGTCGCCGGACGTGTTAAAAAAATCATCTTGATGACCTACGCTAACATTACCCTGTGCTCATTTTCCATAAGAATGTATAAAAATTCAATTAAACTCTGTTACCGTAAAAATAAACATTATTCTATACATAAAAAACCAAAGAATTTCATTTTTAAATCTATCGAAATAAATTGTTAAATCTCCACTAAAGACTTCTTTCAAAATTTCACAAAAAAAAAAAAAGCAAAAAATCTCTTCATCGATTACCAACAAAACTCTTTGTTAAAACGTTTGTTGTAATTTTTTATTTTACATTTATACTCATTTTAAATCAATTTTTAGGTACAAAAAAAAATTATAACTACAAATAAACCCTTGAAAAACTAATGAGAAATATAATGAAAAATTCAGAGCTTATTTTTTCGCAATTCATTATAAAAATATAATAAAATCTTTTAATTAAAAAAGTTCCTTGGAGTAAATAGAATAGAGGTCACATGAAAAAAATTATTTTTATGGATGATGTCAATTTGTGGAAATTATTAATGTTGTTTATTGATGTTTATTGAGAGCTGTTGGTGGTGGCAATTATAGTGAATCGGTAAAAATAAATTGGCAATAATTTGATTAAGTGAAAAAGTCGAGAGATAAACTAAAATATAATAGGTCTCGCACACGTTTCAATGTTTCTTACGGTCATGACGTCACTGTCTGAGGATTTAAATACTCTTCCGAAACCGAAAACCTGTTTTCCACTCGATGCATCACGAGAATGTGCATCACAGTCAGATAGTGCACGTATATTTGTTTAAAGTACTTCAATATTACATTTTTAACATCAATTGTATCCAAAAAATATGAACATCAATTAAAGAAGAAAAAAACCCGAATGAACAGTGGGAAAATATGGAAAATATTTGCAACATTATCTAATCAGAATTGCGCAAAATAATAAAAGAAAAAAAAAACTATAAACCACAATCCAATGTAAATTACACCAGGTTCCCCATGTAACATAAATATATGTATAATATGTAATTTTATCCATATCCATCAGACTCAAGTTTTGCTGACTTGGACAAGGATAAATCTAGCATTTTCTGTCTCATTAAAAATATTATTTTAAAAACTGCTTTAACACAAACAATAAATATTTCTGTAAACTATAAAAAAAAAAAATGTTAACGACCTAACAATTGTTTTTCCAAGTGATTACACACAGACTTTTCAAAGTTGTGCCAACGCTTGAAAGAATACAACAAGACATTAGCCTATACTCAATAGCCCTAACAATAAACAGTTCAATAGACAAGATTTTTCAAGTCAAGTAAATTTTAAATACTGAAATTTATTTTTAAAGAAAATTTGAAAAATCTATAGAAAAAAAATTTTATTTGCATTTTTCGCGTGTTATTTGAAAAATATCAAATTAATAGAAAAAAATTCTCAAGTAAATTTTGTTTTTACTTTAATTTTCAACAAAAAAAAATTTGCGCTACAGCTCAATCTATCGGAAATATCGAAAAAAAAAACTCTATACAAACTTTGTTTATTCAACCCTTCGAGTACAGACTGGGTCATCTGGACCCATACACCGACTTTGATCGAATGTAACACTCAACCATTTGAGAAAATCATAAGACTATTGATTGGCGGAGATAATTTAAACTATTGACTGTAAATTTCGACAGTTGTTGTAGCGTGATGAGTTATCAGAATTGTTTGACAAAAGATTGAAGTCACAGCTGATTTTCAACGCCGTAGAAATCGCGTCTATATATTAGCACGTAAAATAAATACTCTCGATTGAGATAAATTAGATGACTAATTTTTTTATTTATTAAATGTATTTCGAGAGAACTCACGTAAATTTTCAGCAAGAAATATTAGAAATCTAAAAAATTGCAATTTTTTGATAAAATTCGATTGTTTAAATAAATATTTTCATCGTGAATTTTTTTTTGTTGTGTTAAAGATTTCAATAACCTCTTTAATATTGATGAACTATTTAAACACAATTTTAAGCATATCTTTTAATTTTTTCAAACCAATTGGTTGAGTAGTTGTACAGTTCTACAAAGTGAAGGGTCAAATTGACCTAGAGTGTAGAAGATGTCGAAAAAAATAGGTGTGTACTCGAAAGGTTAAAATTACAATAAGGACGTTATTTATTTAAAACATCTTTCTCGATGATTAATATAGCTCTCGAGTTACACGTAAAAACGAACGACTAAAAACTTTGATGTTAATGCATTATTGCAATAACATTTTTTTTATTTTATTACAGATAAAAACGAATAAACCTTGGAAAATGCAGAAAGTTTGTTAGAACTGACTGCAGTTTCCCAGTGGAAAAAAATACTCGCCGAGTTGTATCCTGAAAGATAAGTGAATTTTTTCAGGACAATCATCGAGCCGTAGCTCGAAGATCGATTTTTGCGCGACCCTGAACACAAGACAGAGGGAAGGGCGTTGTGACGCGTGCAACTCGCAGCAATATATATGCAGTGGTTGCACTTAATATAGAGTAGCGTGCCACGCGCCTCAACGACTCGTATGTACTTGGGTCACTCTCTTGTATAGAAGGTCACGGGGTCAAGAGATGCAAAAAAGTGATGTGTCCACGTATTCATACACCTCGTTGAACATTCATCAGCTCGATCTAGAGGAAACTACACGTACTCGAAGCATAATATCGCAATGACTCAAGTTTAATCTAATTCAATCACAAATTTCTTCAATCTATCGATTTTTTCACCCACTATAAAATTTTTTTTATATATTCATTGCAGATGAGAATGATTTTTTCCGTGGTTTTCCAAAAAACAAAGCAAAAAATCCCATCCCAATTCTCATAGTAATTTCGTTTGATAAACAAATTTTTTTACACTTTTTTCACTACATTTTCGAGCTTGTTTATTGTTGTGAAAAATATTTTCCAAATATAGAATTATAGATAATTTAAATTATAAAAACAAAAAAAAAACAAAAGTGAAATTTCTGATTTTTTCTTATGGCGATAATAAAAATTATTGATTTAATTTTAATTTTACCTTATTTTTTTTAATTGTACATCAAAATAGACTAAACGAATGAAATACATGATCAAAAAATTTTAAGTTTAAAATTTTGCATAATTTTCGTTAAAATGAATTTTTTTTGTCAGATTATCTTGCGATATTTATCGATTTTTCGCTCTCTCGAATGTTCCTATAACATGTATAAATGAATAAACCAGGTAAGATAAATTTTATTCTTAACTTACTCTAATTAGATAAAAGTACATATGTACTAATTGAAATGACCCGCATACAAATATCCAATAAAATAAAAATATTATATCAATCTTATTATATGTAAGTCATTAAAAATAACTCGAAACGGCATTTTTTTTGAGCTGGTCATGATGCTCAATAAATATTTCGGGGACGAGAAAAAAGACAAATTAATCGGTATACAATTCTACACCGATACAACTGGTAATATTGAAAATAATGTAACAAAATAAACTAGTGAATAAAAAACAAAAATCTGATCGAACTCAAGAAATTCTAATAGATACGTATAAAATAAAAAATATTGCAAAAAAAAAAAAATTTTTCTTGTAGCGTAAACTAAAATTGAAATAATTATGTTGATCAATCCGATATTTATTTTTTCGGATCAAAACCAGCTATTGGTATAAAGTGAGCAATAATTGTAAAAATACTGTATTAAACATTTTTTTACCGTTTTGTATATATATATATATATAAGTATCTGTAAATATGTGCTTGAAAGATACAAAATTTAGATCCGGCCAACATGCACTTTTTATTTGATGGTCAGACATGCTCGACCCGAAAAAACCGATCTCTGACCACATGTACAAAAGAACGAATTTCGGCTGTATCTACTGCCACTGAACACGCTATATCCCCCTCGCCTCCCTTTTACATAAAAAAAAGTGTAGGTACCCCTAAATCTAAATGAACTGAACTGAACTTGAAATCAGTTCTGCTTTTGAAATTTATTATAGATAACAAAAAAAAATATATTGTATATTATGTAATTATTTTTGCAAAAAAATTTAAAAAATTACCGATTTTATTATAACGCAGTAAATAAGCAACATATACCGAAAAATATTATCAAAGTCAAATTCAAATGAATAAAAATTTTAAGAAAATGCGAGAAAAATCGTTAAACATTATTAAAATCATCAAAAAGTAGAATAAAAATATTTTCGAAATTTTTTCCTCTCTGGTTCTAAGAATTTAAAAAGCATGGTATGAATAAAAAAATTGTGAATCATGAGACAATCAGTAAAATAGCCTTAAAAATTCATTATATTCGTGATAATTGAATTAAATTCCTTTAGCATTACACTGCAATGAGATTACATAACTTGTTCAGTACACGCAGAAGCCATTAAAGGTCGCAACATTAATCACAAGCACATTAGCATTTGCAAGAGTATATGCATGAGCAGATGATGGATCATAAAAAATGGAATCTATGAAACTTCGGTCGTTCATTCGGTCAACAAACGATAAGATAGGCTGATGTGCAGTGACGAGAACGTCATGTGAATCAACTCTGCACGTGTTTCGCCCGCTGACTGGTATAATAGGCGAAGGTTTATCCTCGCGGCCAAGGACAGAGCTGGCTCTATGTGCAGCACACAGAGTATACATGTAGTAGCGGAGTCGTTACGGCATGAATGCCGTATATTTACGTGTCTATGTACGGCCCTCATTACCACAACAACGGATGGTCATTGTTTGCAGGCGTGTAAGCGTCCAGACACGTCAGATATTGACGTTCTATTGATGTTATTCTCGACAAAAACACCCTTTTACACGCAATCTAAAAAATTATTTCAATCACACAATATGTGAGGCAGACGTGCGACAAAGCTAACTTGACATTTGCAGACACTGATAGCAAGTGCATGCACTTCACGCCTCGTTGACATCCGTGCCAAGGTGGGACACTGCGGGAAAAATTCTGTTGGACGATCTTAGACGCATTCAGAGACGTATTCACACGCGCCCTTGACGCTCAAACGCCGACATAATTAAAGCACTCTATTATTCTCATATAAACATCATTTTTTTCATCAAAAAATCGTCAAAAAAAATTTTTTTTATAATTCTATTTGGATTTTTTATTCAAGAAATAAAATTTTAAGTCGTGCTTAAAATATATTTGTAAAAATACAAAAATTGTTAGAAATTATTGAAGAAAAATAATGAAAACAGGAAGAAATTCATCGAAATTTATATTGTTAAAATGTTTTTCAAGTATTATTTTAACGAAAATATTGTTCATAAAATTTAAAAATAGATTCATAATTATTTCGTTAAATTGCTATAAATAAAAAAAAAAATCAGAAAACCAGTTTTAATGAGAATTTCAGTGAACTAAACTTAAAAAAAAAAAAAAGAATTTCCAAGAACTTTAAAGTATTAATAATTTTTTTATCAACTGAAACAATATAGAATGACAGGAACAATAAAGAAAAATGATCAACAATAAGGTAGTAAAAAAATTTTTTTCTAAATAAACCGCAAAAAAAAAAAACGGAAAGCAATTTTTCAATTGTTTTTTCTAAACCATTGAATAAAATGGCCGAAATATATTCTGTATAAAAGATATACATAACAATTTTCTCGGCTCAAAATGGACGTTGAAACGCCCTTAAAATGTGTACCGAAATCGGCAATACTATTATTATTTTTTCCGCTGATTAAAAATGTAGGCTGGCGGTAATTTAAAAAAAAAAAAAAATTTCTCGAGCCCGCACGGCCTCAGCAGATAAAGGATGTTACGAGGAGTTATCAACTGCAACAGCGCGACGATGAAACACCGTGCGGTGTGTCCGGGACCTCCAGAGAGATAACAAGCATGTGGCGTGACCTTCGGCGAGGATAAGCGAGCACATATATGTACATATCGCGTTCGTGCAACGACCATATTGAACTCATCAGTGCACTAGGTAGGCAATTGAAACGATCAATTCAGCCACTGATAAGCTGTACATATTTTTACCAATAAAAAAATTCCATGTAGCCGACCTTAACCCCTTCTCAGACAATCAATAGACATGTAAATATTTATACAGACACTGCGCGAAAATCTAAACATACGTGTACATATATCCATCAGGGAAAAAGGAAAAAAAAAATCATCAGAAGACGTTAAAACTGACTATTTTAACGCATAATCATAAATCATCAACCCATATATAAAAATTTACAACCTCACTGATAAAACGATACAACCTGTATTTTTCGAGTCAATGAGATCTTGGGTCTTTTGTCAATGTCCACATTAAACTTTATCAGTAGCCTATAGAGATACAAAATTTTGTTATTATTTAAATAATCAATTTTTAAAATTTTTTTCTGCAAGAAATTTGATTCTCTATATCAATCAACTCTATATACTAACATTTTTCAGTATCTCGCTTAGTTATACCAAGTTTAAGTATTATAAAGCAAGTAAAACGTTTGCAACATTTCTGGAGAATTTTGTAGTTAGATAGTAATTAACCCTTCGAGTACACACTGGGTTATCTGGACCCATACACTGACTTTGATCGAATGTAACACTCAACCATTTGAGAAAATGATAAAACTATTGACTGACGAAGATAATTTAAACTATTGACTGTAAATTTCGACAATTGTTGTAGCGTGATGAGTTATCAGATTTGTTTGACAAAAGATTGAAGTCACAGCTGATTTTCAACGCCGTAGAAATCGCGTCTATTAGCACGTAAAATAAATACTCTCGATTGAGATAAATTAGATGACTAATTTTTTTATTTATTAAATGTATTTCGAGAGAACTCACGTAAATTTTCAGCAAGAAATATTAGAAATCTAAAAAATTGCAATTTTTTGATAAAATTCGATTGTTTAAGTAAATATTTTTATTGTGAATTTTTTTTTTTGTTGTGTTAAAGATTTTAATAACCTCTTTAATATTAATGAACTATTTAAACACAATTTTAAGCATATCTTTTAATTTTTTTCAAACCAATTGGTTGAGTAGTTGTAGAGTTCTACGCAATTCGCTATAAAGTGAAGGGTCAAATTGACCCAAAGTGTGGGAGATGTCGAAAAAATAGGTGGGTACTCAAAGGGTTAAAATCGGAAAACTATATTGGGAAGATATCCAACCAATTAATGATATCGTACAGGTGTTACCGCGTGCCCAATGCTGAGCCTGAGCTCCCTGGATGATTGCCGTCACCGACATCATGGGTTTCTCTTTCTTCATCATCTTGAACCGGATTTTGAACCCTCACTTTCCGCTGCTATTTTAATTCACAACTCCCGTCACAATGCACAATATGTTACAAACCACTTCCTACTAATTCAATACACAGTGATTAAACTTGAAATGTCTGGAGACATAATTTTTCTTTTTTATTTGAATGCCTCAAGAATTTTTTTTTTCCTCCAATTAACTTATAAGCGTTTGGCTAAGAATTTTGGTTTCGTTCGCATATCAATCACATTCCACCACATGAATCTTTGGTTGCAGCCATGAATAATTCTATATTGACAGTAATTAATCAAAAATTTATCATTCAAATAAAGTATAAGACGATTTATCACTTATAAATAGTTCAAAACACGTTAATAATGCCAAAATGAGTGCATAAATTATGAAAAGTTAAAAAATATATATAACTACCACTGAATATTAATCATGTTTTATTTATATAAATGGATTTGGATCCAGTTTTATTAAGATGAAAAGAAAAATCTCAAATTTTTTTAAAAATAGACTTCACGGCAATCTTTCGTGATTTTTATTAGTTTTTTCGTGATAACGCAGTACAGAAGCAAAATAAAAAACAAAATTATCAAAGTTAAATAAATAGTGATTAAAATCCCCAAAAAAAAACTTACAAACAACTTTTTTGTACTTTCTTCAGTTTTTGAGATATTACCCAATTTTTTGAAATTTTTGTTTTTTGAAAAAAAAAAATCTCAAAAACGAGATGAAATATCAAAAAAATTTATTCTACATTTTTTGTAAAAAATTTAATTTTCTATCAACTGACTCTAATAACATTTTTCATTATCTCGTTTATTGATACTGAATTATCGAATAATCAACGAAAAAAAAAAAAAACTATTCTGCGTTATTTTGGCATTATATAGTGACGCGAAATATGCGAGCATAATTGACAATTGTTTATTTATCTTCTTGGAAAAAATTTCAGAAGAAAAAAAAATTTATTTATCGTATAAAACACGTAGCACTTAATTGAATGACACATGATTATATTTACACAGTCCTCTGTACTAAGAATAAATGCATCAAGTGAATATAGAAAAAAAAATTGAATATTATATATTTATTATAAATTTGAAATTTATATAAAATTTTGTTTGTGATTTGCGAATTATTTGGAATAGACTGAAAATGCACTGATTGGCATTAGAGCAAAATAAACTCAATCTCAAGTCCAAGGTTATTGATGCTTTTAAATGAGAATATTCATTGACAAGATAATAACCGCAGAATAATTAACCGCAGTGTCAGAAAAAAAATATAAAAATAAAAAAATGCACACACGCAAAATACTGCGCAATAATATCCAGACTGATCTCTTAATTTGGCAACGACGAATCAGAAAGATTGATTTTACAAACGCGCCCACTCAACAATATTTTATTTCTCTCTAATTTACATTCTAAAATAAACTCCACCAAATAATTGTGTCAATGCAACAATAAAAAAAAAGATAAATTTAATCAAAATTTGTCATAAAAAATGTTCCCACAAAAAATCACTCAAATATATAAACAATAACACACAAAAACATCACATTTTTCGACGTCAACTGTAACCTAGAAACCAAAAATAACTGCAATTTTAAACTATAACAAATATTTCCATCTATAAAATTTAAGAAAAAAAAATTCAATTTTTCAAATTTTTTCAACAAAATATAATTATTTAGAGAAAATGCAACAACAAAAAACCTTGACATTTATTGCTTCAATTTAATCAGATGAAAAAAAAAACCACAATTTTCTATTTTCACTTGTATTTTCCTTATAATCACGATAAGAGTGCAAAAAAAATTAATTTACCACGATAAAAAAAATTCTTACAAAGTATCCCGAACGAGCGAGTGAGTGCGTGTGATGCGCGGCACTACATAGAAGCAACTGAGCGGCGATCAGTTGCACGGCGCCGCATGTGAGCGCGAGGATTCGCCAAGCGGGAGAAGGTGGAGGACAGAGAGGAAAAAAGGCGCGAGAGAGAGCGACATTTTGTATATCCAACCATAAATGTACCAGAGAGAGAGAGAAACCGAAATAAAAAAAATAGTGAGCGAGAAAAATGGCATCTGAGAGGAGGAGGAGGAAGAAGAAGCAAGATATGCAAGCTTGAGTGGGGAGGGAGCTTGCATTGCGCGCGCGCGCTGAGTCAAGTTCTAGTGCAGTGTTCCTTTCTGCTCATGGAACGAGAGGGAATCCGCTCCCCGATGACCTTCGGGCGCTCAAGGTCGCGCGGAGATAATACGGAAAACAGCGGTACATTTAATAATAATTTTTTTTATGCCTCTTGAAAAATCGAAGGAAAAAAAATAATTAACTAATCATTAACAAGACCTGTTGCAGATTTTCAACAAAATAATCAGGGTCATCGTGGCCTTGCATTAGTAAATAGTCGCGGGCGTGAGTATATGACATCATCACGGGAATTTCTTGCATTTGAAATTGGCGTGTGTGTTTATTTTAGCATGAGAGAAGGCATTGTTGTGTGGCGACGGCTAGAGGCGAACGTCTGCACCTGGTTTTTATATATGTATAGTGATGGGCGCGCGCAATATAAAGTGAAACGAGAAAGAGGTTAACTGGACTCGACAATATGTATTCCGTTTTAAATTCTTTTGCTCTGATAGTGCTGCATCGTCGTCGTCATCTTAGTATACATAACTGGTTTCCCTCTCGTTTTAAGGCCCCCGGCAGCGAGAGTGACGATGATGTGAGATTGAGAGGACGCCAATACAAGTGAGGTGAGTGAGCGCAGCCTAAAGATGCAATAAAAACAAAATGTCTATAGAAAACACGTAAAAATCCTCGCGACTTTTATGGTCGTCTTTTGCGGCGTTGTATAGCCCGCTCATGTATACAAGCAGCTTTTGTCAGTGTGCCGAAATCTGCGACGCATTTTCTGGTGCATCATCGCGCGCGTAACCGCGGGCTTCTATTTTAAAAAAATTACTCCATGTTGATAGGGTTTTTTTCTCAGAAATTCAATTGATTTTTAATCAATTTTGTTGCTTAATATATCGCGGCTATAAATCGATCGAAAATCCGTCTTGACTGACCTATATACTATTTTTCACTCATTGTTATATTAATTAATTTGCCTCGAAATTTTTTTTTGTCTAACGTTATAAATGTACAAGAAGCAATTGAAGATTGAAAAAAACTAAAAAAAAAAAAAAAATTAGTTGGATATCTTGAGAAAAACCATTTTTTTTTTTTAATATTACTAATTGAAAAATATCGAAAAATTTAATATTGCACGAATATATGTAATAATTTATACCAATTAGAAAGAGTATATAAAAAAATAAGAGTTTTGTTTTTAATTTTGAAGCTAATAAGCATATAATAACTGATTATTGTTTGTTCACTGTTACATAACATTTCTTATCATATTTTAGTATTAACAACTCATTACTAAAGATTTTTTAAATATATAATGATAAAAACAATAAAAAAATTTAGGTAATATAACACCGCGTCGGTTAATACCAAAACAAAAATGGTATTTTTTATTTTGAAGTTAAATTAATTTTAATAATTTGTTTTTTTTTTTTTCTGTAAAATTTGGCAAAGGGTCAGCGAGAAATCACGCAGTTTTTTGTGATTTTTTTTACACTTGTTGATAACTCGATAACTGAGCGAGATAACAAAAAATACTATATATTCTTTTTAAAAAAATAGAGAATTTATTTTCCTAAAAAAAGTATGAGATAAACTTTTTTGATATTTCGCTTAGTTTTTGAGATATTTCAAAAAATAAAAATTTCAAAAAATTGAAAATATCTCAAAAACTAAGAGAAACAAAAAAAAATGCCATTCGCCGGCGGAAATGGAAGTAGATTTCTATTAGATATCTCATTTGGCCTTTTATCACGGAAACACCGATTCTCTAATAGATATACCACTTTAAGAATTTTAGAAAAAAAAACTTTCATCTCAACTAAAGCTCATTCTCCATACGTTAAAATACGTGAATAAGAACGCATTATTTTCACATGTAAGTTGATATTTTTTTATTTTAAATAACAATTGAATCAATTTTTCAAACTGATGATGTATGTAGTCATAGAAATTACATATTCCGATAAAAAACTGCCATTTGTTCTGACCTTGCCCCTTGAGAATTTTTTTCCCCCTTTTTTTCCTATATAACGTACACTTTTTAGCCCATTACAAGTATACATCCAAGCAACTTTGTGCATAAGCTACAATATTTTGCATACCCTGAAATGATAAAGGATAGAAAAGCTTAAAGGTCTAATAATGGTCATTATAAATCGGTAGCGATTATAATACCACGACCCTGAAACGATACGCTCGGCTGCTCAGCCGCGATGCCTGCCTATATAATGAAATACTCTGCGGCATTATTATTATTCAGGTATATAATAAAAAATACGTGGTTTATTATACAGACATAAGCCCACAATTATAACATAAATTAAATAAATGCACAGTTCATCAGCGAAAAAATGTTACAAAATTATTGCGCAACGTCGTGGCATTAAAACCATTGTTTTTTAAGATTAATTAAATTACCTCACTTCATCGGGTTAGTTTGTCATAAAGGAAAATATCCGTTTATGGATGAATGGCTGAGAAACGGTCAGTTTAAAAATACATGTGCATATGGCAACAAAAAAAAAAAATATATTGCGGATGCAGCTGGCGAAAATAGTGCAGGAGAGCTTATAGGGCCATGTTTCATATACGTATATACAATACCAGTGAATTTGGAACCCTAATTCTACAGTATAACCCAACCCAATCAAGCGTGCCATTGTTCTAGCCAGAGGAAGCCTTGTAATTTTCAACGTTTATCGTTTCACTTACTTCCTAATAACGCAGGTGAACTTATATTCTTTATTACAACCATACCATATCATTGCTGTACAAAGTTTATTGCTTTGAAGTATGATTTTTTTCGAGAATATAGACTATAGATCGGAAAAATAAAATAAACCGCAGAAAAACGGAATCAGTCAAACCCTAAATTAGTGTTTTTTTTTATATATGCTCGAAGAAAAGAGCTAAAAAAACAAAATAATTTGTGCACAGGTTATCGAGCCGTTGAAAAGGTCAAAGTCAATGGATATATAATCTTTTCTGTTGGAAAAAAAAACTTGTCAAACATATTCTCATCAATGCCACTAATAATTTTTTTTTTCCCCGAGTTAAAACTGATTTTTAAACAATTTTTTTAGTTTCTTTATTGCAAAACTCAACTAGTAATGATTTTTTTTTAATTATAAATAGAATAAACAAATGATTTCAATGAAAAACTCTATTTAAATGACCTTTAGTTTTATTTATAATTATTCTTTTTAATTTCAAACGAAGAAACAATTCAAATATTTGTTTAAATTAAAAATGAAACTGAAAACTAACTAAAATTCAATTTAAAAAAACAATTTTTTTGTTCATCAACACAAAAATTAACGGTCAAAGAATTTTACTTTCTTAATTAACCCTTCGAGTACACACCTGATTTTTTTCGACATCTCCTACACTCTGGGTCAATTTGACCCTTCACTTGAGCGAATTGCGTAGAACTCTACAACTACTCCACCAATTGGTTTGAAAAAATTAAAAGATATACTTAAAACTGTGTTTGAATAGTTCATCAATATTAAAGAGGCTATTAAAATCTTTAACACAACAAAAAAATAATTCACGATGAAAATATTTGTTTAAACAATCGAATTTGATGTGACTTCAATCTTTTGTCAAACAAATCTGATAACTCATCACGCTACAACAACTGTCGAAATTTACAGTCAATAGTTTAAATTATCTCCGCCAATCAATAGTCTTATCATTTTCTCAAATGGTTGAGTGTTACATTCGATTAAAATCAGTGTATGGGTCCAGATGACCCAGTGTGTTCTCTTAGGATTAAAAAAAAAATTCCTATTTATTTAGCATTGATTCGAATGGATGCTAAATTTTTTTTACTACCAACACGTTTCAGTTGTCAAATTCATCTCGCGATCGAATTCTACATGCTCATAAGCACGATTATAATTCGTCGGCAACCAGGCAAGCATAATAAACGTAGTAAATAACGCTTGTACACTATAAATAATGCTCGTTCACACACGAGGAAGATTGATCTAACGGTGGGCGTGGGCACAAGTGTCACCAGGGAACAAACCATCAAGGACAAACTGTGACTTACACACGAGATTCTTGTACATATTATTGCACACTGTCAATATGTATAAATACAGAGTGTACATAGAGGCGAAGAAATATTTGAATCACTATGAAACAACTCGTATAATCATTTCAGAGCGCATAGATGCATGAGAAAAAAAAAAACTACGTCCCAAATACAATTTTCATTTTTTACAATGTTTTGCCGATGCGAGAAATAATAAAATTGCCTAGTTTATGTCAACAATTCTCTGCGAATTACTGCTTGAAACCATTATCCTGCTGACGACATTGCTGGGTCACCAACAAATGGATTTGGAAGCAAGCGACGGTAGAAGTAGGTTAGTAGGTGCAATCGGGTTGTGAGTACCGGCCAGAGTGCTCTCTGACATTGACCCATATCCGTGTGCATACACCTCGCCTGTACTACGCGATCTCGTGTCAAGGGAAGCTGGAGGGAGGAGTTCGTGCCTCCTATTTCATCTTTTTTCTCTTCTGAATCATAATTAACTTGCGCAAACGCGACCGTAAAGTGACAATTGTAGTGTAAAATATTTTTTTTTCTTCTCAGTGCGCGATATTCTCAAGATATATTCAAGAAGTGATGAGTTACAATGAGGACCTTGAAGTCTCTCACATTGGCGTATGCTGCACATTATTTATGCTTGTTTATAAATAGTGGGAAAAAGTCAAATTTCTTTTTGTTGTGTTTTTTTTTTTCAATTAGTGAGGGACATTTTGATGGTCAACAACTAAACAGGTCACGCTGAGATGAGGAATAATTTTTACATATTTTATATTTTTTGTTTAAAAAATAAGGCCCACAGTCATGGAGGCGTGTAAACTGTTTATTTTGCGCACATGCTGCCATCTTGAGATGAATTCTAGCAATACAAAATGGGAACAATCCTAATTTAGGTGGGGTGTATATATTTCTGTGAAAGTATCAGAGCGAATACACAAGTCACACCAGGTGTCGCAACTTTGCAATGCTTGTGATTAACAATAAACAGATATATTTTCATATCTAAAGTCTTTTCACGTGCTCGATACTGTCATCTTTCAAGCACAATGAAAACATTTGTCTTTTGCACACACACAGGTGCAAATATAAATAAAAATGCCTGCAAGTAATTCATCCAGTTGTGTATGTCGCTGTGTTATCTTGATCAATGAAAGATAATACACGTTTGACAACTGAGAAATATTTTCAATACAAATAATTCACTACTTTAAATGTTTTAATCAATTTTTTTCTTAACGAGGTACACATTGGACAGTGTATTTACAGTTATGGGAGAGAATCATGCAAAGCTTGTCGAGGGGTACAGTCAGAACAAAAAATTCAATGAATTCTCACGAGTTGGGTGTTAATTAGACGATCATCAATGGAAAAATTGTCATATTCTGAGTGAATTATATTAATAATATTTATTACCGGTCTTGAGAGATTTTTAACGTTAGAAATAATGCGAAAAATTTTGTAAATGCGGTCAGTGAACTAGTTACATTTCGACCCTGACACTGCCATTGCCCTCAGTGGCGATTTGTGTCAGCCCTCAATATTACCATGTTTTTATTTGTCGTTCATTAACCACTTACCTCGCTCACTTGTTTCCATTTCCCGAAATCGTTATGATTATACACACACACACTTTTATTGACTTCACGTGGCTTTTTTACGTACTCTATATTACGTTTTTCACACTTCAATTTCGCTTGTTACTACCTCAAATACGCTTGATATAAACATGGCCGGTGACTCGCTGCTGCTTGTCACAATATCGAGGTCGTTGATCTTTTCAACACCCAACTATCTCACAATTCACACGCTATTAATCTATTTTTTATTTTTATCTACAAAAATACTACACCGATATCTAACATTCCAATCAATTATTGCCACGACAATTTGAGAATACAGTAATGATGTTGACTTGATTAGTTGGATATAGTTACTGACCTAGTCACTGCGTGATGGCGCCACCTAACTACAGTCGATACGGCAGATTTCAAACTTTTCTACGCGACCATATAACTACGCGCGTATATATATATTGTAAATAAATAATAAATAATATTTTCATATGTATTATTACATATTATATGTGCGTAATTAATTTTGAAAATCTCTAAAAAAAAACTATACAAATGAGGTATAAATAATTTTTTCAAACTTTTTCATTCATACATAATTTTAAACATTATTTTAGGTTAGAAAATAACAACATTTAGAATTAAATTAATTTAATTTTACTTTTTACAGATTAAAATCATTGTAAAAAATGATTTGTATATTAACGCCATATTTTTACAAAAGCTTACGACTGCTCTCACGAGTTAAATTGAAACATGTAGTCGTGATATTTGGCGTAATTATGTTGATGGACTTTTTTGGAGCATTTACACACATATTTGAGGTGTCCTATGAGCGGAATTTCAGTTATCCCTATGAAGGAGACATTTCGGAATTTGTGGATGCCTTAAAGCACGATAAAAAGCCAACTCTGGCGCCGATAAATAATTACAACATCGCTTACATCCACGAAAATGAAGATCGCTGCAAAGACGAGGAGAAACCACTATTGCGAGTGGTTTTTCTCGTTAAATCGTCAATAGACAATTTCAACCGGCGAGCAGCTATTCGACATTCATGGGGTTTCAAGCAGCGTTTTTCTGACGTCCCAACGAGGACGGTATTTCTGCTAGGAAAGCGTGATAATGACGAGGAATTGCAACGGCGAGTCAATGCAGAGGTGATCAAGTACGGTGACATTGTTCAAGCAGACTTTATCGACGATTATTACAATAACACTATTAAAACAATGATAGGATTCAAGTGGGCGGTGATTCACTGTTTAAACTCGAAATTTTACATGTTTGTCGACGATGACATTTATGTGTCAGTTAAGAATGTCTTGAGATTCACTCGCCATCCCTTGGGATATCCGGAATACTTGAGTTCCGTTAAATCGACTCAGCCAGACGCGAAAAATAGAATTTTTCCGCGTAGACAAAAGGTCGCCCGATCTCGACGGGCCAGTGCAAAGGAGAAAATAGCTTTGAGGCGAAAACCCGGCTGGATTTCACACAATAAAACAGTTTTTCCAAAGTCAGTCAGTGAAATTAATGATGATCCTGTCCATGCAAGAGCACTTCGTCAAGTATTAGACATTGATTTGCCGGACGATGTGAGATTGTACGCCGGATATGTAATTCAATCGTCACCCTTGCGTCACAAAATTTCCAAGTGGTATGTCTCGCTCGAGGAGTATCCTTACGACTCTTGGCCACCGTATGTCACAGCTGGAGCCTACATTTTGTCGAAAAATGCGCTTGTAGACTTGTACTACACGAGTTTCTACACAAAACACTTTCGATTCGACGATATTTACCTGGGTCTACTTGCTAAAAAAGCCGACATTGATCTTTTCCACTGTGATGAATTTCATTTTGTAAAAAAACCCAATACAAAGGATAGTTACAAGTATGTGATAACATCTCATGGATATGACAATCCCACGGAACTCGTAGAAACGTGGAATGAACAAAAAGCATGGGGAAATGCTTGAATAAATTTGTTTTTTTTTTTTTTATATATAAAATTATGTATTTTTAATATTTTGCACGTTTCATTATGGCAGTATCCTCTCTTAGATCTAATTACTTAATTTATATTATCAAAATTTCATAGCATACACAGTCTATACAGTTGTTTTCAAAGTAAAAAAGAAAATCTAATTGGAAGTATTTACAATTTTTGTACTTGATTGATGTTCAAAGCAGTTGTAACGGTGCACACTGCGATTAATATAGTCTAAATAAATAATTGTCTATTTGTGGATATTAAAATTAAGATTATTGTTGGCGGAATTGTTGTTTGTCGGTGCTAGTTTTAATCAGAGTTTGATCCAAGCTTGTAGCTTCTCGTTTGATCATATTTAATAGTATTTGAGAACTCTCCAAAATCTGTAAATAGTAAAATTTAGTATACATTGAGTATACACGACGTTTTATTAATTTTCTTACTTTCATATATGCAGCTTCTGTTTCGGCAATTGTTCTGTCGTACTCATCTCGTACGGATATTTGTTTGTTGAGGGTTTCATTTAATCGCGTCAACTTGTATGACATCTTTTCTATTTCACGCTGGAGATTTGTTTTTTCCGTCTCTTGAGCATCGATCTGTCCTTGTAGTTCAGCTCGGCGTGATTTCATCGCTTCCAAACCTAAAAAAGTCGATTTTTTCCTCGAATAATCCACATCAAATGATTTCTAAATAATACGTAAACAACTAATTCAAGAGGTTATGATATCTATTACTTACATTTGACTAATTCTTGGTTGTAGGTCTGCAAAGCTGCACCGTGTTGGGACATAATGAATAGTTGAATTTTTACAATAATCAAACATTTGTTGTTATGAGAGTATAAGAATCACGAAACAGCCGAAGCCGAAGCTTTTTTTGACAGTTGTACACTCTCAAGTTACATTTGGAACAAAAAAAAAGTATTTCCAAGATTCCAAGCCGTTGCTTTGGCGCTTAAATCGACAATCTTCTTTATCTTGCGAGCAATTTAAAATTTCGTTTCCAGCGCTATAAAAAAGACGGCCACATTTTTTTTTTTACCTTTCACAATCTGCACTATCGACATTATCGATATTTTATATATATTCTTCTCCGCCCCCTCCAACTTGACAAGTTTAAATGGCGCTGCAGAAGATCCTTTTCCAACGGCTTTCGGGATTTGCGTATGTATATGTATAATCCCTATGCCGTAGTGGCTATAGTGAGCATCAGTGTGTGTGCAAAGTGCAATCAAGTGCAAGAGAATAACTTGTTGATCTTGCCTTCAATACTGTGATAGCAATAAAATTTGCTAGAAAATCTTGGCGTCGAAAGTAGTCTCAATATTTTCCAATATGCACATCGATCCTAATGAGGTACGTAAATCTCCATTGATTAGCGTTCAGAAAATCGTGTGAGCAACGTTGCACGCAATTTCAGCTTTCTAGTCATGCAGCATTGCTTCTTTGGAATATTGTCTAATTGAGATGCATTTTTACAGATGAAATAACAAATTGTCGTTGTTTGTTGAAAAATCTCGTTGAAATTAGAACAAAAAAAAATTTATTAATTTGGAATAATGAGTGACTCGGGGGATAGTTTGAAGTATAAATGGACTGCCGATAGCACTTCACTGCTGGTGTCTGTGTGGTCTGATCGACAAGTGCAGAAGCAATTAGAATGTTCAATAAGGCCGCACCTTATTTGGGAAAGCGTGGCCAAGTACATGCGGCGCAAGGGGTACGAAGTTACTGCCAAGCAATGTCGCTCAAGGATGAAACAAGTACTGGTATGCTACAAGGAAGCTAGAAAAACGGGAACTAATGCCGGTATCGAGCGTTATTATGAATCTATTGATAAAGTTTTGGAGGCCAAACGATCAGATAAAGCAGAATCAACCGACGATGGAGCCGATACTGTTGGTAAGTTCTTTAAATCTGCCTGTTATTATTCATTATTAATTATTTGAGCATTTTATAATTTAGATTCTGTGCCAATCATCATGAAATCTCCTCCAAAACACTTGAAAACAACGAAAAATCTTCAAATGCGCCACAACGAGTATCAAGATCCTCCCATATCGCTCAACAGACACATTGAAGTCGTTCCAGGTGTATGGCCGTTTGGTAAGTATTTTTTTTTTTTAATTTTATTCCCTGCAGATGTACTTATATGCATATTAATATTTTTAAAAAATACATAGACCGAGAAGAATGTGCAGAGTCATCGGAATCCAATGAGACAGTGGTGATGCGACCGCAACGTTGCTTTTCACCCATGAAAAATGCTGCTACAAGCACCGTAAGTGAATCTATGAAATTACCTGGTAAATTTATGCGACGCTCAGTTCCAACTGAAGATCGTTTTCGTTACGAGAATCTCGATAACGAGAGATTTTCCGAGATTCCTATAAAAAATAGTGTTCAAAATGTTCAAAATCATATAATCCAGGAGAACATGATGCTGAGAAATCAATTGGCACATGACAACGTAGGAATGTATCAGCCAAATGATTATCTCGTGAATATACAAAATCCTCCTGGTCCACGTCCGCAATTTTATCCACAAAATATCACCACTTATCATCCTAAGCGTATAACAACGAATATGGCACGAATGTACGGTCAATTGCAACAATATTCACTGGATAGAAACTCAGGGATACCTCAAGAACCCCGGAAATTAGTCAATTTGGGAGATTTGCCAACAAATGGAAATTATCGTCGAAATCCTATGGATTATTCACCTGATATTGCTCCAAATATTAACGATGCCGTCGGTCAAACAACGAAAAATACTAAAGTTCACAATCTAAATGAAACCTACGATCAGCAAATGTTTCTCGACAATGAAATTCCATGTCAAATGAACGCCACAACTCTAACAAACAACGCAACATTCAATGACGACACTCTGTCAATTGATTTTATCCAGGATTCTCCGAGTCCTTCGGAGAACGATCGAGTAGACGCGAAAAATGACTCGTACGACAACCGTCAGGCCATGCCCGAAGTGCCAGTGCGAAAAAAGAAGGCTCAGAAGCTCGAGCAACTCATGTTGAGTGCAATCACTTCGCAAACGGAAGTTGTTAATAAAATACTGGCAGCACAAGATTCAATGGTCAACCGGATTTTGGACCTTGATCAAGATCGTCAGAATAGAATGGAAAATCGGTTGGATCAGCTGATGAACGTTGTTCAAGCAACTGTAATGAATAAAAGCTCGGACAGCAAAGAGTCATCGGACGGCTCGACTCAGCATCAATCAATGCCACCACCAGTGTGCTTTTCTCCACCACCAAGACCCGGCGTAGTTCCGCCAAAATTGGACCTCGTCCCCCCAAAACCGTGTCGAGTGCCGTGCACAACAACTGCGGGAGATTTTGTAAATCAGAATCCAGTTCAATCGCAGTCAAACGTGAGTGCACCGACAAAACCCGGCACCATCTGGTCCAAACTCGGTCCAGTCTCTCAATCGCCGTTTGTCCGAGCGCAGCAGCAAATTTCCGCGGTGACACGTGCGGCCGATCACTGGCGAATGAAATCCTCAGCCGAGCGTCGCATTGCATCTGCCTTGGAGCCGTTAAATCATCCACAGGCGATAATTCGTGAAACTGAAAAATTCATAGAATCGGAAAAATTAATGGAGGCAAGGATTGAAAATGCCCAGCGTCTGTTGATCTCGGATTCTGAGCAGTCCTTCCGCCGTCAGCTGTTTGAGCCAACAAAGGAGGAAAAACTTGTCATCCGAGAAAACAAGCCATTGGCTGATGCCATTCTGACTACAACATTTTTAAATTTCGAGAGACAGGCTGAAGACAAGCTCCGTGAAATGCGCTATCGCTACGAGACTGATTTAAATGAAACTGAAGAGTTGTTGACGGGTCAGGGCGAGAGTTATGAACGCCTTCGCAGCCTGAGCCTTCGAGTAAAGCCGAAACAACCTATCGACCGGTTTGTCCGCATTCAGAACGATAAAATGGACACGTCAACGCCCGCAAAGCCCGGTCGAGCAGATGGTCTAGGCTCTGTGGATTATTGCGACGAGCCGAGGCAGACAATTCAGCAACTCGCTGAACTCGTAATGAATAGCGCGCGTTGGTGTAGCGCAGAGTCCGCGCGAAACCTGCCACCGAACTTTGCTCCATCCTACAACAACAATAACAACGATTGCATCCCAGTGAGACCGAGCCGTGAGAGCGAGGCTCAACGTCAGAGCCGCGATAAGGCGCTCAATTGGCTGCAGGATCGATACACTTACGGTAAACCACTGTCAGAGCCTCTCAATGATACAAATCGCGCCGAGATGAATTTTCCCATGGGTTTCGTGCACCCCAGCGCCAACGCCCACTTGAATATTCGGGATGAAAACATCCCGCGGGAGAATGGCAGCCGAGATATTGGTTTTACGAGGAACAATTGCGAGCGCTCGCACGATATTTTGGATAACCGACGATCAGCACTCAGGCAAAGAGAGTCAGCAGATAAGTATGGCTATGAAGCACGGCCTCGTGTACGCTCGGGCGATGAAGATGAGGACGAGGAATTTCTTGACACCACTACAACTCTGCATAAGCGAACTACGTCGATGACATCGACCAGCACCGCGGCTGCTTCTAAATCCAGTGGTCAGTGCGTTATATCGTAATTTACCAGTGAATTTTTGAGCGCTAGAAAAATATAAAACCTTAAGAAAATTTTGCATCAAAAAATCTGACTTGAAAAAATTGAATTTTGTGTCACAAATTCTTTTTTTCCTCTCATTTTCTTCAAGTAATTAGATAATAGAATATTAATTAATAAAAGAATAGAGAAAACAATGTTTTTTTTTTTTGTTGAGATGATGCAAGATTTTTTTTATATTGTTTTTAGCGCTCACGCATAATTACATTTATTTGTAAAAATTTATAATGAAAAAATTCAGTTTTTTTTCCGTAATTTTTTTATCGCTCAAGCGAGCGCGTTGATATCCTTGATTATTTGTTTACTTATACATGCGAAAACGTAAAAATTAGTGCAATGAGATGAATCGCACGTCTTCCAGAAAAAATATCTCAAGTTTAATTTTTTTTACATTTATAAAACGCTCATTTGCGATTAGAAATATTATTTGCTTATTCTGCTACATTTACACAACTATATTAGTTGAGATAAAATGCAATAATTGCTTTTTTATTGCTTAAGTACGTATAAACATGCCATAATTTGCCATATGACTATAAATAATATTATTGTTTAAAGTGAATTTCATTGAAATAATAGTAAAACATCCAAATTAACAGTAGTTTGTTTTTTTTTTTTTTTGCCATTAAGAGATGATGATATAAAATTTTGATACATTTATATGATTTTTCTTTGCTCCAAATTTATATGAAAATTGTATAAATTAATTTAATGATACGATTTAATGTCGACAACACGTGCACTAAAAAGAATGACATCCTGACTGACAATTAGAGCGAGGAACGGGCGATTAATATCGAAAAAAAGTCCGTCATCATCACCCCAACGATTTTGTAGTGCTGCTCCTGAAAAGTATAGAATAATTAATTAAAATATTCGTTAAAAAAAAAACAACTATTTTATGATTAAAATCACTTTCACAATTTTGGTGCTCATAAAGCTTTAACTGGACACAACACAAGCCACAATAGTGCATTTGCGCGCACCTGAAGAGTTTTTTTATTATATTACCAAGGGTTTACCTTCTTCACTCAATGTCGCTGCAGCGTCCTTGCAATAGTGCAACTTCACTATTCTCTCCATTGCGATGATATACAATGGAGTAGTAGAAAGGACGGTCGATAGTGAATTCAATTGGAATTGGTAGAGATAACGCGGCAACTTCAAAGCCTTGATATAAAATATCAAATATATTAAACCTATTTGCCGATTTTTTCAAATCTTTCTTTTACTCTTTAAGGGGTTATATCCAGTTGGAATTTAAAAAAGAAATTTTTTTTTTGCATTTTCGGAATTTACATGTATTGTAGCAATAGGGTATGCTTCTACACTTGCTTAAGTAGTCTATTTTCACTAATAATTCACTAGTTGAAATGGCAGGTGTCCTACTTTTTTATTTAGTTATAATTAATGATTCATTTTCATTTTTTACGACCGCCCAGAATTTTTTTTTTTTTTTTTTTTTTGCGTAAACTTGATTCCAGCTGCAATTCTTTAGAAAAACACTTGAAATTGATCACAATCTATTTGTATTTATCACAAGGCTGTTTAGTACTTGAATAAAACTCGGCGTATTTTATGAATTATGAGCGAAAACGCGATTTACAGTGCCTGTATATGATTGGTAATTTGTCTGTTGTAATTAATCTGGATAATTTTCTGCAATTCTTTGACAAATAATCTTCTCAGATGTATTCTACAGACATTAATCAAAGAAATAAAATTTCTAATCATTATTTCTATTTTTCAAAACAATTTTTCACAAAAATTTTTATCGAAAATCCAAACTTTGTGTTTAAATACTCGTCATTTTAACGAAAAATTTAAAATATTCGTGTTGTTTTTTTTTAAATAAAATTGTTACTGGATATAACCCCTAAAAATTCTTTATTGTTATGTCATTTAAACAAGATAGATCTCGATGTAAAATAAATTAGTAAAAAAAAATTTTTTGCTATTTGATTTAGATCGGAATTTTTTTTTTTTGCCGAATATTTTGAAATATTTTAATTTTTCGTCAGTATAATTATGCGGGATTAGTTTACTTACGTATTAGAAGATCTGGCATTGCGTCATTGAGAAATATAGCAGATTTAAAAACGAAAAAAAGCATTTTTCATGCACACAGAGCCGGGTAGTTGAGAAAGAAGCACATTTATTAATTGAAAACAAAGCCCCAGACCGTGAGCGTGCTTGTTTATAAACAAATACCACAAAAATATAGATATAAAAATTTTTATTGACTTACCAGTGACAGCTGCAGCCTCACTACCTTCCTCATTCACTTCAATAAATGCTTTCTGTACAATTTTACTAACATATAGAGGATAATCGGTGATACCCGAAAAATCAGCTCTCATATCAAACATTTTCTCCATGCCCATCGACTCGAGAATACTTTTTAAGTCGATTTCTGTCTCAATTGTAAATTTCGGCATCTGTAATGTTACATCAGACATTACTCCGGAGAGAAGAGTTTGCAGTGAGATTTTGTGCAGATTCTTCTCGACTTTTGCTAGCCCATCGTTCTCATTTGGAAGAATGATAACCATGCTCAGAGCCTCGTTCACGTTCGCACTCTAAATTTTTAAGTGGGAAAAAAATTAATGAAAAATTGTAGAGAGAGATTGTTATGCGGTGAATTGATTTGTACCTTGTAGGGTAGTTCGATAAATCGGGCGGAAACTTCTGGAAGATTACCGTAACGATATTGACTCACGATGTTCATCATTGGAACTTGACGAACTCCATTTACTCCATAAAATGGCATTGGCATTGTGTCCAATTTGTCGAATTCTTTCGCCCAACTGCCTTTGAAATAAATCGCATTGACGAGAACTAGTGTCGTGTCAGTATCAACATCACCTACAAACAGGTAACAGGTAAATACAAAACAACTCGGATAAATAAGGGAGATAATAAAAAATGTTATAAATATTAAATAATGGAAGATTAAATTTTCTTGCAAAAAAATGTAAAATAAAGTTTTTTTATATCTTCTAAAATTTCTAAAGGATTTTGGTTTTTTTTTTTTTTTGAAAATTCGTATTTTTGAAAATATTTAACCCTTTGAGTACACACTGGGTTATCTGGACAACGCCGTAGAAATCGCGTCTATTAGCACGTAAAATAAATACTCTCGATTGAGATAAATTAGATGACTTATTTTTTTATTTATTAAATGTATTTCGAAAGAACTCACGTAAATTTTCACCAAGAAATGTTAGAAATCTAAAAAATTGCAATTTTTTTGATAAAATTCGATTGTTTAAATAAATATTTTCATCGTGAATTATTTTTTTGTTGTGTTAAAGATTTTAATAACCTCTTTAATATTGATGAACTATTTAAACACAATTTTAAGTATATCTTTTAATTTTTTCAAGCCAATTGGTTGAGTAGTTGTAGAGTTCTACGCAATTCGCTAAAAGTGAAGGGTCAAATTGACCCAGAGTGTAGGAGATGTCGAAAAAAATAGGTGTGTACTCGAAGGGTTAAAAAAATATGTTATCTCGTTTATATAGTGAATTATCAAAAAAAATAACGAAATAAATACCCATGTGTAAGAGGTCTTTTATCCGAGATTTCGTCTGCTCCGCACACCAGGCATTAATTTGATCAACAGCATCGTCTGAATGTGCAAAGTCAATTTTTTGAATTGTTGAGTTGAAGGCAAATTTAGCAGTTTCTTCAAATTTATTGCGTAGTTTCAAATAATCAGCTACAAACATTTTACTTGCCAATTTAAGGTCCACATCTTTAAAACTCTTTGAAAAAAAAAAACCGATGAATTAAAAAATGTAATTATTCGAGAGTATAGTGTAGTTTATAATAGTTAATAAATGTAAATTATTTAATTTTTCGTTTTTGTTATAGATACTCACATCAAGGTGATTAATTAAACTTCGAATTGCGCACTCGTTATTATTTCTAGAACGAAGTACTTTAGTCATTTCAGCAGCTGTTCTGCCGTTTGCACCATAGGACGCCATCATGAGTACCATTGCCACACTAAATGGTGAGCAAATAAAATTTCCATCTATTAAACTTGATGCTTCCTATAAGTAAAAAAAATATAATTTATTGCAGTAATATTCATTATTCCTATACACAATATTTTTCTAGATTTACCTTGTAAAAAGCGGCAGAAAAACTATTCATATTTTCAGCTACCACATCGTAGGCCGCCGATTTGCCATCATTTGGATAAGGCATACAACTCGGACTCGGATGTGCTGCATGGATAATAGTTAGCACAATTCCACATAAAATCACCGTATCTAAATGATAAAAGCAATAATTAATTCAAATCACGTGTCTATTAAAGCCAAGAAAGCGTATCGCCAAAAAATTCAGACTCTTTACTCGCTGATATCTTAATAAGTATGCAAGGTAGACAAATTTTGTTGAAAATCTTTTTTATAGCTAATAAAATTCTCTACAAAAAAGATATCTTGGAAAAAATTTCTATCTCTAGTAGTTTTGAAGATATTATGATTTATTTTTTACGCCTTTTTTGTTTTTAGGAATGCAATATAACATTAAAAGATATCAAAATCTTCCTGAAATTTAAATAATTTCAACCAATTATATTTAAAACTTTTTTTTTTTCAATGAATATTTCAAAATTTATACAGTTGTATAATCGATTAAATTTATTAAGAATTAAAATCACATTAAAATGATGTTTGATTATCAATTACTGCTAAAAAAAAAGTATTTTTTTTTTTTCAATAATGAAATTGCAGGGAAAAAAATTTTCTTCGTTCACATTTTTTATTTTTAATATTTTCAAGTAAAAAAAAAAAAGAAGAATTTTTTACGTTCTTAATCAAAATTTTCGAATTCATACAGTTCTATAAACGATCAAATTGAAAAATTAAAATCTTACTGACTTTATGATAGATAAAAAAAAACTGATTGTCAATTTTATATTAATTTTAAGTGAATTACAGTAAAAATGTAAATTTAGGAGACAAACTTACGTAGATTCATCTTGTGAAGCGTCGAGATTTAATTGCGAATATATGTGTGAATGACCTGGATGGCAGGCAGACTAGTTTAGCACAAAAAACTCGATGAGAAGTTCCCGTTAATTGTAATCAGCAGTGCAATATCAACTGAACGGTGATCGTAGAAGTTATGAGTACAAGCCAGCAAGTTGTCGACTATTTAAGTTGGTCATAAAGCCCCCCTACTCCCTCCGGCCCCTTTTAAGACAAAACGTTTTTTTTTTTTTTTTTCGTGAGTGGGGATATTAATGTCATCATGGTCCCACTCGCTTATTTGACTTTAATTTTTTTTATCATTTATTTCTTTTTTATTACGTTCAATTTACGGAAATTCATTGCTCATCCAAATGACTCAGGTATTGCGGAATAGATAAAAAGTGTGATAATATTAGGCTTTTTGTAGTCCACAAGCATCACAACATTTGTCATGCGAGATTATTTGTCGTCGGTGACATTCACATCTTGATTTTTGTTTTACAGGTGGATTCAACTCGGAACATGGTGGTGGTTCTACACACTCCATTGCACAACAGCATGGAGCACATGGATCCTATAATTCCAAAAAATCTAATTCAATGGAGAATTCAATTTTAAAAAAATTGAATTTTTTATTATTTAATTCAGATAAAAATTTTTTATCATTGTGCTTATTAACAGAAATACTAAAATATTAACAAAAAAAATTAGTAACGCAATTTAATGGTTGAATACACTATAAGCTGACCTGAAATTTTATATAACAGTATTGTTCTCCACATTCTGGCATTTTTTTAATTGCTTTTGATATTTCAAATTGTTCATCAATATGTGCTAATGATGCCTCCTCATAAACTTGTGCATTTTCTTCAATTTCTTTCAATTCTTCTGTGGTTTTTTTAAATTTTGTTATCCAGTTATTCCAGGCATCAATCCAAAACCAACGATCTCGAGGTGGACAAGCAGATTTTATATGCTCTGAACTCCAATCAATTCCTGTCATTACTTAAAAAAAAAAGCTTTAATTACATTAAATAAGGACATAATTTTTTTATTATACCACTATTGATTATTCTGTCAAATGTTCGTTGATGCGGTGAATCTTCCATGTTATGCGTAAATTTACTTTTTCATACTTGACGTAATATTTATTAGTGTATACAGATGACAATTTTTTTTTTCACACACATTTATTTTATCAAATAACATCATGCAATCATCAAATAAACGGAAATAAATGAGTCGCAGTAGAAAAATTTGGATCTGTTGATGTGAATGAACATTGCCGCGAAATTTCATGTGCCATCTTGCGGAATCAATGCGTACTACTATCCCGTAGTGTTTTTTTTATACAAACACGAGAAAAAATAAATAAAAACAAAATGAATCGTGATAATTATTCTTGCAAGTAGAGAAAAAAATATGCGTGTGTGCAATAAAATACTGTAAATCGCCAGATGATTACTGAGTTACATAGTTGCGATTAGGTTAAAAATATCGAGCATATGTATAGATAAGTCAGTGCTCTTGTGTCAGTGTTTTTTGCTGCATAGAAAGCTACTTTTCTTATTTTTATGTGAAATTATTCTATTTAAATAAGTATTGTCTAGAATATTTAATTTGTTTATGACTACACACGGCAATCAAAAGTGAAAAAATGCCGAGCAAGAAAAAAAAATACAATGCCCGCTTTCCAGCAGTAAGTTTTTAATACAATAGTCATTGAAAAAAATCTTTATTATTGATATAATTATTTTACGCACTCTTTAACTGATAATAAATCAATATACTGTACCATACGGTTACTAATCAACTGATGCAATTATTAATTATCAAATGACCAATATTTATAACCTCACTTTTCATGGATTATTTTTTTTACAGGGACGGATAAAAAAAATCATGCAGACCGATGAAGAGGTTGGAAAAGTCGCACAAGCTGTTCCTATTATAATCTATATCCTTGACAACAAATTTTTATATGCTTTTGAGTATAATTTTATCATTAATCAATACTTATACTACTACGATTATATATTTTACCTTGACCAATTTCATATACCTAGAACTCTAGAGCTTTTTGTCCACTCTTTGTTGACAAAAACAATGCAGATTACCAGTGCAAAAAATGCCAAGACCCTCAGCCCTTCACACATGTAAGTTTTTTTTATGTTAATGGATAAAAGGAAAAGGATGTATTTTTTAATGCTATAATTTTGTAGGAAACAGTGTATCCTCTCGGAAAATCGTTTTGACTTTCTAAAAGATCTGGTTGAAGGTTTGCCGGATGTTTCTGGGGTAGACGATGAAGCTCCAACACCTCCACTGACTCCAGCACCTGGAGGAATGAACCTGGCGGTCATGGGAGCTAATCTAACGCGTTCTGATATTCCGTGAGTGTTGATAAAAATCTTATATTGTGTTTCTAATGCTAAAAGAGTGATTTTTATTTTGCATATTTTATCAGAAAATTAATTCAATGTGAGAACTGCATATTTTGGGTGTATTTGTTTTTTTATTTCAATTTTTAAAGGGGGAACCCCGCAATTTTCATGCAATTTTTTTTTGGC
This sequence comes from Macrocentrus cingulum, assembly GCA_002156465.1. NCBI lineage: Eukaryota > Metazoa > Arthropoda > Insecta > Hymenoptera > Braconidae > Macrocentrus > Macrocentrus cingulum. Next base: position 112,736 of record MVJL01004978.1, read on the forward strand.
TTTTTTTACTGATAACTTAGTAAGTAAGCGAGATGATAAAAAAATGTCATGAGAATTAAATTTTTAGAGATTTAATTTTCTACAAAAAAATGTTGAATGAATTTTTTTTTTGTTATTTTTGAGATATTTTGATAAAATAAAAATTTAAAAAAAACTGTCCAAGATTATCTTTAATAATTAAAATTTACAGTTTTAATGAAAAAAATCAACAATTAATATCTAAATTTTATGTTTTTAGGATTTCAAGAGATTCTACATCGAAAAAAATCGTACCAATCACGAGCTCTAGTAAAAATGGTATTGAAATTTATTGTAAAACTGAAAATATCGGGCCAGAATCATCAGCCAGTCGAGTTCCGAATTTTCAAGTATCCATGCCCTCGTCATTTTACGCAGGAGGGCAACCAAATTTCTATACCGAATTAAATCCAATAAATTTATCGACACACCAAACTAATACGCTTGAAATCAAACAAGAGTCTGCGAATGTCGTAGGATATGATGCTCCAATTGATGAAGATTATGATGCATAAATTGTTGAGCCTAAAACAGCAAAAAAAAAAACAACTTGTTACAAATAATTTCTATATCTTAAATATGAAAAATATCAAAAAAATAAACATGTGTTTGAGTCAATAGTTTTAATTATATTGTGAATGGTGTGTATTTTTTTTTGTTTGAACCTTATGTTACACAATGATGTGAGTGATTAGCACACTGTTGATGTTATCTGATTAGAGACCAACATGAAAAAATGTCTTTTTTACTGACTGATTTATTTAGATCCTAAATATAGTTGGCGCATTTTTTTTTTCTCCAAACAACAAATTATTTGACATTGCGATTACATTTTTTTTCCATTTCATTGGAATTTCCGATGTATTTATTTACGTGTACATAATAAATATTTTTACCTTGCGTATGTTAATAATTATTATCGGCCTTTAAATATAGTCATAATAAATAACAGGAAGTGACAAAGTATAAAAATAAAAAAAATCATCCGCGTGATATATTTGAGGATTATTGTATACCAACAATCAAAATATTAAAACGATTTTTTTGTCTTTTAAATATTTTATGTCTAAAAGTATGTACAATTACATGGATGTTATTTGAAATGAAAAAATTACATGGATGTTATTTGAAATGAAAAAATTTGCAATAATACTTTTACAAAATGTAAATATTATCTCTGTCGATTGTTTTTGTTTTTAGCAGCAGTGACATTATTTTACATTAACAATAACTACCTGTAAATTTAAATAATAGATTAACATCCATTGCTTATTAAAGAGTATTATTAAAACTTATTAAAAAAAAAACGAGAGAAAAATGAAAACAAAAATTTTTTTTTCGATACAATAAAATATTCAATTATTTATAGCATAAATAAGTTGCGAATTATTTAATATAGTACGTTAATTACAAAAAAAAAATTTTTTTTCATTATACAAATCAATTTCGTAGCAATATAATAATAATGTACATGTAATTGCATTTATATACGAAATAATATAAGAAATTCAGTGCATTAATAATTATATTAAAATACAAATAAAAATATTATGCAAAAAAATATTATTATGACAATAAGACAAGAGTAGAGCAAACATTTACATAGCATTTCTCTATAATACAAAAAAATATATATCTAAAATCTATCTAGAATTTTTTTCAATGATGTGAATTCTGTGATGATTAAATGACAATGAAAAAATAATAATAATAAACTAAACATCCAATTCAATTATTCATTTTTTAAATATATTCCTACAAAAAAAGTATATCGTGTCACTAATGTCAAAATAGCGTATATTTTTTTTCATTAACATCTATCTTGATAAATCATTGAAATTAAAGAAATCCAAAAAAAAAAAACTTTATTCTAAATTTTTTTTGTCGGAAAATTAGTTTTCAATTATTTGATAACATTTTTTTGTTATTTCGCTTATTGATCGAGTTATCGTGAAAAAAAAAAACTAAAAACCAAAAATTATTTCAACCAAATGTCCTAAAACTTATCTTAGATATATTAACATAAATAAAACATGAATAATACTCAGTAATTATCAGTTTTAGAACTTTAAACAAATACACTTTTGACATTAGCAATGTGATATTTAAAAAATATCATAATATTAATAATAAAATGTAATACTGTGTTAAATTCAGTTATCTATATTATTCTCGTAGAAAGATTCGCATTTTTCTAACAAACGTAATACAGGATTAATATTATATGGAAACAATGCTTTAGAAACAAGCCTATTAATAGCTAATCTTAGCCTTATAAGTATTGTCATGGTATCATCTAATTCTCTACCACAACACGAAACAAATTCACTCCAATTTCGTCTAACATATTTGAGAAATCTAAGTAAATAAAGTAAGAAACAAGTTTCATTGCTAACAAGTAAATCTAAAAGAACATCGGGATCGTGTGAAACAGCGCGGACAAACTGTACAAAAGTCAGACTTGGACTGAGCATGTGAGCAAGTTCATTTTGAGGTGGTCCACGATAAAACAGACCGACGGCCACATCAAGACAGCACACCATGCCCTCGATAAGAAAGTCATCCTGATCGTGAAACAGTTGGACAACCCACTGTGACAGTGGCATAGCACTGTGAAAAAATGGCATGAGATGTTTCACGCACTGATCCAACTGTCTCAAGACTTCGCGAATGCTTCGCTCAATAACGGCCATGTCAGCGTCTAAATCCTCAGCCTCAGAGCCGAGTGATGAATCGCTGGTGTCACTGCGAGTTTCTTTGACCGTCACAGCGACGCTTTTTAACACGAGGAGCACGAGTTTCTGCAGGAGAGGGCGATCACCGTCGCCGGAGCCTCCGCCAAAGCGTCCAGAGCCATGACGGTATGGAAGCCCGTCTAAAAACCTCCAGTCTTTGACTGCACGCACGATAACATGTGCGAGGGAGCACGGCTCATCGGGCAATACGTCCTGCAACGCCAGTGTACTTCCGTAACAAAGAACTTCATTGAATAAACTGAGCAAATGCCTCCAGATAATGCCAGGCACATTGCTGTTCAACAGCGACACGAGATTGTCGAGTTGCGAGTAAAAAAGCTTCGTATCAATCACGGACAGATTGGCTTTCACGGAAATAATCGATTCCCACAGGTCGAGAAACGTTATAACAGCTGATTCATCACGCGGAGTGTAGGATCCGAGGATAGTGTCGAATTTAGCGACTAAAACCGTCCAATTGGATTCCAAAGCCTTCACACACATGGCCTTTACCGCTGTGCTGTCCAAACTCTCGGGATCGGAGATGACTAATGTATTGCAGTTTGGTGGCGGCTGAGAGCTCTCATCTTCTAGAGGATGAGCGGCGCAATCTTTGTGCTCTACAACACGTTTAATCACGTCCAGTGTAAAGAGCATTTGACTTGGCGAGTGTGTATTTACGAGTGATTGAGTCAATCTCTCTAGCCAAGCCTCTTCCGTGTTTTCTTTTGTTATTATAAATAGCGATGCGAGTGCTCGGCTCGCCGTGTAGGACACGAATTTGTTTGGTGTGCATGATAAATCAATTAATTGATCGATAATGCCATGTTCATTCCTCGTCAGGGCGTCGCAAACGTCGGCCACACGACTGCACATCAATCCACGTGTATTTTGCCGGATTGCCAGGTCAAAGAGCAACTGCAGCGCGCTGATAAACTCGAGAATTCGGTCAGGTTCCCACTCGGAGAGCACGCGTCGTTCGCTGCCCTGGCCATTCCTCGCGGTTATCGTACCGGCAAAAGGTTTTCGAAGACTGCTCTCAGGAATTCCGCACAGACATTGGCCCAGTAGGCTCTTTTGCAGCCTCTCCATCTCTGGGATGAGCTCATCATCGTTCTCGTCATCCTCTTCGGTTACAATTCGTTGTTTTTTCTTCGCTGGCTCTTCCATACTCGTTTTTTTCACAAGCTAGTTCAAACAATCACACCAAAGTAGGACGACACAAAATGATTGCTATTGTGTGTTGATTTTTGTGGGTTTGTTGTCCTCAAGTTATTCTCGAAACGTACATGATTGTGCGGGATTGTTGAATTGCTGGAGCCCAACGAGGGAGAAACACCATTGGCGTATCATCGAATAATAATCAATGTCCTAAAAGAAAATTTTTGTGGTTAGAAAATAAGAGACTGTGATATGGTGGATAAAATCTATGGAAGGTAAAATCTCTGCTAAAATGTTTTTCAAGTAATAAAAAAAATTTTTTCTCGTGATGCTTCCAAAAGCTGAATTTTTTTTTTTAATTCTTGATTAATTGAAAATTTGTATGACTCATTTTAATCCTCAAACATTTCTCCATTGATCAACTAACATAGATTTTTTGTTATAACTGCTTATTTTGCTCAAGTACCAATTTTTTCGAAATCTCACGTCGACAATGATACGTAAGAAAATTTAATTAACACTGTTTAATTGATTGAATTTTGGAAAATTTTTTCAGAGAAACTGTGCAGAATTTTATAGAGATTAAAATAAGCTATATTCAACTACAATAAAATGAAAATTCAAAAAAATTCAGTTTTTAGAAAGAGCAAAAAACCACTATGCCATTTTAGTACCTCAATAATTCATGATTAAAAAAGATAATTTAATTATATTAGAGTACAGACATACTAAAAAGCAGGATTTTTTGTCAATTTTTAATAGAGAAATATTTTTTTTTCATCATTAAATACTGAGAAAATTTTCCAGTACAGAAACTGTGAGCAGAGACTAGACTTTGAATTTTAAATTTTAATATAGATAATAAATAAATAAATGATGATTTAGACGTATGTACCTGGAGACACAGACATGTCGAGTAATCACCATAGCTTCTGTTTTTGTGTTTGCCGCTACGGAAAACTGTTGCGTCTTGACACACACAAGATCAAGCATGCGCGGCTTTAACCTTTCGAATTTCCAGAATTATAGCGCCGCTGGGATAATAATTGCTATTTAGACAATTATCCGGCATTAATTTATATATTAACACAATGAATATGGTGAGAATGCAGTTGGATTGCTGGCGCGAGACAAATGATTGCACTCTTGAGCATGTACTTTTGTTTGGGCAATTTGTCTGTCGTAGCTCACGCGTTCAGACTTGAATATCAAGCACACATCCAGCTAGCTACACTCAATATTTATACTTCACTGTTGATTAGAACAATAGAAAAGTCGATAGACAGGGAGAAAATTTGTTTATAATCAAGGAATTTCTTATGACTAGCAAGAGGCGGACTGTGTGGAACTCCGAACGGGAAGAGGTTTGCTACGTTGCCACATGTACACGCATTGCAGTGTAAAATTTTTTAGTTTTATTGAAATACTTTCAAATTAAAAATATTTCGAATAATTCGATCATATATTAATTCGCATTATACAATTATCTAATGCTAACAGTATCACACTAATTGATGCGATTAAATATTAAATATTTACACGGCACTACACGGAGCTGCGTAACACAGTAGCTGTCACTTGCACATTCCACTTACCACTAATTCAAATTAATATATCCGTCATAAAAATTGAATTTTTATTATTTTTATAATTTTTTATATTATCAAAAATTATGAATTAACTCAATTTTCTTACTAACTTTGTCCTAATTCACAAAGTTGTATGAAAAATACCTTTGTCATGTGGCAACGTTGCAATAATCGCGCTACTTCCGGCTCCCCTAGCCGCCATTTCCTGCAATATTTTTCCGTCAGGTGGCGCCACTCGTTATTTAAACTGTTTATCGCACACAAACAGAAAATTTTTTTTTCTAATTAATTTTAGTATTATTAATTGCTATTTGAGATACTCTGTTTAAAAAATTTCTAATTAGTTTTTTAGTTTTGAGTAGCGTGTGTGTTTTATTTCAGTGTTTGAATAGTTATATCTATCATTGAGTGTGTTTGTCCGGCATAACCTTTAAAATCATGGTTAGAGTCCTGCAATTGTGTATATAAAAAAAATTAGTTGTATTTTAATAAATAAATTATTTTATTTACTAATAAAAATAAGCTGATAATCATACAGAATGAAGTGAGTATACGTGAAAAAATTATTTTTACATGAAAAATCGAGATTTTTTTACTCTGATGTTTTAGGATCAGCGTGGATGGTTTGATTGTGTATTTTCCATACGATTATATTTATCCTGAACAGTATGCATACATGCTGGAGCTCAAAAGAGGCCTGGATGCCAAGGTATGAATATCATTGATGTCCCGAGGGCGTAAATTTTTTTTTTTCGGTTATGCCTCAATAATTAATTGATTTAACTTGCAGGGACACAGTCTGCTGGAAATGCCTTCCGGCACAGGAAAAACAATAACTCTACTGTCTTTAATTGTTGCCTACATGCTGGAGTATCCTCTGCGGGTAACCAAATTGATCTACTGTTCGAGAACCGTGCCAGAAATCGAAAAAGTTCTGGAAGAATTGAAAAAACTGATGGAATACTATGAAAAAGAGCTCGCGAGTAAGCCAAAAATCGTTGGGCTTGTACTCAGTTCAAGGAAAAATATGTGTATACATCCAGAAGTGAGTAGAGAGCGGGAGGGTAAAATTGTTGATGGAAGATGTCATTCTCTAACGGCATCCTATGTACGCGAACGACACAATTACGATGAGAGTACGGCAATTTGCAATTTTTACGAGGGGTTCGATTTGGAGGGACGTGAGCGGATTATGCCACCGGGAATTTACTCAATTGATGACTTGAAAGAGTACGGACGAGATCGCAATTGGTGTCCATACTTTCTCGCAAGATTTACCATTATCCAGGCGCAAATAATCGTCTACAGTTATCACTATTTACTCGATCCAAAAATAGCTCAAACTGTATCAAAAGAATTGGCAAAATCTTCAGTCGTAGTGTTCGATGAGGCTCACAATATTGACAATGTTTGCATCGACTCAATGAGCGTTAAAATCAATCGGCGAACAATGGAAAAATGTACAGCCAATATCCAACTTCTTGAGAAGACTGTGGCAGAAATGCGCGACGAGGATGCTAATAAATTAAAAGAAGAGTACAATCGGTTAGTCGAGGGTTTAAAAGACGCTCGAATGGCCCGAGAAACCGATGTTATCCTCGCTAATCCAATTTTAAGTCAGGAAGTGCTTGAAGAAGCGATACCAGGCAATATTCGCAATGCCGAACACTTTGTCAGCTTTCTCAAGCGATTTGTCGAGTACATCAAAACGAGATTGCGAGTGCAGCACGTAGTACAAGAGTCGCCGTCAATGTTTCTCCATGATATCCAGTCGAAAGTCTGTATAGAGCGAAAACCCCTTCGTTTTTGCGCTGAGAGACTGGCATCGTTGCTGCGGACAATGGAAATTACAGATTTGACGGATTTTTCATCGTTAATTCTCGTTACTCATCTCGCAACGCTTGTTTCCACGTACACCAATGGTTTTACGATTATTGTTGAGCCTTTTGACGATAAAACACCGACTGTACTGAATCCTGTGCTGCATTTTAGTTGTATGGACTCGTCTATCGCGATGAAACCAATTTTCGACCGGTTTCAGTCGGTGGTTATCACGTCAGGGACACTTTCGCCGTTGGATATGTATCCGAAAATATTAAATTTTCATCCTGTCATCATGTCGTCGTTTACGATGACTCTCGCTCGGCCCTGCCTGCTGCCCATGATTGTCTCCAAGGGCAATGACCAAGTAGCCATCTCGTCCAAGTATGAAACTAGGGAGGACGTTGCGGTGATTCGAAATTATGGGCAGCTCTTGGTGGAATTTTCCGCAGCTGTGCCTGACGGTATTGTGTGTTTTTTCACGTCTTATTTGTACATGGAATCGGTTATTGCAGCCTGGTATGATCAAGGAGTTGTTGATCAACTGCAGAGGCACAAACTTTTGTTTATCGAGACTCAAGACTCGGCTGAAACGAGTTTAGCACTTGTAAATTATATCAAGGCGTGTGAAAATGGCCGAGGTGCTATTTTATTGTCAGTTGCACGAGGAAAAGTGTCGGAAGGAGTGGATTTTGATCATCACTTAGGACGTGCTGTTCTTATGTTTGGCATTCCTTATGTTTACACTCAATCGAGAATATTGAAAGCGCGTTTGGAGTATCTGCGAGATCAGTTTCAAATTCGGGAAAATGATTTCTTGACTTTCGACGCCATGAGACATGCTGCTCAATGTGTTGGTCGTGCTATTAGAGGGAAAACTGATTACGGAATTATGGTGTTTGCTGACAAGGTATTTTTTATAATTTACATTATTTTCTTACGATTCTAATGAGATATATCGGTTTTAAGCGATTTTCAAGGGCTGATAAAAGGACCAAATTGCCTAAATGGATTCAGGAACACCTCACAGATAATTTGTGCAACTTATCCACTGAAGAATCAATTCAAGTACGTATAAAAATTTTATTGAAAAAAAAAAATATATTTGCGCTTTGAATTTTTTTTATGACTAAATGAAAATTATATACCATTTAAGTTGTTTATTTTATTCTCTTAAATTGCGATCAAGTAGAATAAATTTTTTTATATTTCATCGCGTCTCCGAGATTTTTGAAAAAAAAAAAAATTTTTTTCAAAAAATTCCATATTTCGAAAACTGAGGGATACAAAAAAAATTACTGAACGTTTTTTATAGCTAGTTGACCCTTCATTATTTAACTTTAAATGATATTTTTCAATATTTCTCATACTTACCGAGTTATCATGAAAAAAACGACTCTAAATATGAGAAATACAAGTTTTTTAATTTCTCAGAACACTTTAAATATCCACTCGATGTGATAGTTTTTTTACATATAATTTTTTTTCTAGATTGCTAAGCGATGGTTGCGACAAATGGCTCAGCCATTCTCTCGCGAGGATCAACTAGGACTTTCCCTGCTAACAAAAGAGCAACTTGAGAAAGAGGAAGCCAGTAAATTTGAGCAGCAAGCTCAACAAAATTAACATGAAATTGCTCCAATGGAAATGGAGTAGTGAGATACAGGTAAAAAAAATTTTTTTTTGATAATTGTATGTATAAAAAGCCTGTCTTATTTTTTAATAACAAAATATCAATGGTAAAATTACAAACAGAGATGTTGAAAATATTAAATCGTTCGAATTATCTATTACTTTTATTTTTAATACGATCTTGCGTGTCACCAGCGTACCAGCACACGATCTCCATTTTGAATTGAGTAATAGCGAAGCCGTTGAAGGGGTTTATCGAGGGGAATTTCTTCTTTTACAACCTAAGGATTAGAAAAACAATTTTTTCCTTTTGGTAGACTTTATCGATATTTTAGTAGAAATAAGAGTACTCACATTAGCTGGAACGTGAGACAGAGTTGGAATTTTTCCACCAGTCTTAAAAATTCGTTGAGTCAGACCTAAGAGTTTTTGCACATCCATGTCCTGCAATAGCTTCCTCTTTACACTTGAAATTCTCGATGATTCATTCATACATACAAACTCAACGGTTATCACATCAGACTTCATTCCGACGTCTGTTTTTGTGTTTAAAATCTCGGGAGCTCCGTATTCTTAACCAAAAAAAAAAACATCATCAGTGATATGTAAACATTAAAGCATTATTTAACTTACTTCCTATAAGATTCGGAAATCGAGGATGATTTTTTATAAATTCTTCTTTAAGATTTTCCGTGTTTGGAGTGTTAACTTGTAACCATTCAGTGCCAAACATTTTTAAATAATCAAATTCTGCTCCGTTTCTTTCACTCTTTGTTATTTCAATGCCATTTAGTAATTCTAAGCTTGCAATACGTGCAATAATTAATTGTCGAACAGTTTCAGGTTTTTCATTATTTAACACTGGATTATCACGAAATTTTAAGTTTTTCAAACACTTTAATTTCTCCAATTCACTAACTGAGCGCCACTGAAATCAAAAACAAATTATTATTCACTTTTACAATAAATAATACAAAATTAGCACATTACTAATGCCAACGAGCATTATATTTACTTACATCGGATATCAAATTTGTCGATAAATGCAGTTGTTCAAGTGCAGGAAATAATAAAGTCTTCGTTGTATCATTTTCACTGGGTAATCTTATTTTGTCAATGTTGTTTGTATTCACGTTGAGATTTTCCAAGCTGAACAATCGCGTTTCTAGTTACGCCATGATCTTTTTTACTTTTGCATTACTTATAACTGTTAAAAAAAAAGAAAAAAAAAGAGAAAAAATGTATATGAATCGTACCTTTCAAGCTCGCCAAGCTTCAAAACTTCATCCCAACTGGCCAAACTATTTCCCTCCAGTGATAAATCTTTGATTTGTGACAAATTAGATGTTTTTAAAGGCCGCTCTAAGGTGCAAGCTTTGTTAAATGGCACATAAAGTGTCCTAAGTGATGGAAACATTCTGCTACACCACTCAATATCACTCCAGTCGTAGCTCATTCGACTCATTGTCAGCTGTCTGACTCGAGAAAATGCTTTAATATGTTCTCCAGCTGTTTGTTTCGTTGGCAGATAATTTTCGCTAAATAAAAAAAAAGCAAATTTTACCAATAAATAAAATCACTCGGGATATAAAAAATAATACACACCTGACATCAAGAGACTCGAGCAGCACTAACTGACTGCCAATTTCCGCTACTATCTCCCAGGAATTCAACAAATTTTTGGAGATATCCAGTTCATGTATATTCGGACATAGTTCGTGCAATTCCCCAGGGCTTCCAGCGTTAGATATAAACTCATCCCGCAGTGCCACGACTTTCAGTTGGTCAAATGTGCTCTGCTTTTTGTTGACTTTCTGGAAACCTACCATTTCCAAAAAGGGAGCGTTGATTTTGGCCTTGAGACTTGCAATATCATCGCGATCAACTCCAGCCAACTCATCGTCCACTAGGCCATAACGGCTTCGAATCGAGTCAGGACAGGATATTCCAACTTTGACTTTCCCTGGCCGCACAAAGGAACCCGATGTCGCATGGCTGCAAATGCCGTTGAATTTAGATGAATGAACAAAAAAGTTTATTGTATTAATTACCGTGTTTGGAAGTATTCTACTCCGTGATATGTGCCATTGTGTTTGCCCCGAGCTGGATCATCCCAATCGATGCCAAGCCACATACCACTTGTGTCCACGACATTTCCAATGTAACAAATTGTGCCTCGGTGACCATCGCAATCAACCCGGTCACCAATTTTGTGAGATTCACTGAGACTTGCCACACTTTCCACCATACTCTGCGTTAAAGTACACACGCACCTACAACTCACTTTAAATAAATTTTATTATCATTAATTTTAGTACAATTTATAATGCGACAACAACGCTCCACCACCGCCAAGTCACATCTGACAGTCTTATCGGTTTTTCGGTTAAATTTTAAAGCTTTGAACACTAGTAATTAGTTTTAAAAAAATCGACAAATCCGTCGGATTTGACAGATGGCCGGATAAATTAAAAAACATATACACTCACGACGACAGCCAAACGGCGTCAAGCGTGCTTGAAAACGCTCAAGAGTGCTTAGTTGGGCATCAGTCAGCAGTTCTGAGAATTATTATTATTGTATACCAGCTGAAGCAGATGTCGTCGAGAAGTTATATGCTGTCCTTTATTATTAAATTAAAAATAAGTAAATAATGTCCTTGCATGCGATATCTCCCTTATTTCACGAGTTATCGAAAAAAAACGGAAAAAAAACAATATTTGCTAAATTAGTTCGGTGCACCAGCCGCTAAATGGCGCCACATGTCCTAAAATTTTCGTTTTTCGACTGTGTCTATATTCGGACCCCCACGGTATACCGTGTATGCCGAGTGCTTGAATAAATCGTAGTTTGTCGTTTTTCCATGAAGACATTAAAAAAAAAATATTGAGTCACCTTGTTGTTTATTACTTTATCGGGATTGACAATTGAGTTTACAATGAATGAATATGCCGAATTTTCAGACAGAAATAATAATAAAATTGAAAAAGCCCGCCTAAAGTTGGATTCCGCCTAAAACAGCTCATCGACGCCATCTTTGTGTAAAATCGATATTACATAGTTTGTCTCTCTCTGTCTCGTACAAAAACGCACGACGGCAAATCCATAGCAGATAAATGAAAATATCCGCGAAAATGAATGGTTTTGGAGGATTAATGTTGATCGAAAGACCTAAATCAATTATTCCACGGCACATGACTTGAGTTGAACGCACTTTACATGTGAGGAAATCAGATTACAATGGTAAGATTCGAAAGCATATTTTGAGGTTATAGTTTTTATTCGGTAACATTTTATATTAACTGTTGCAAGTGAGAAAACGTTAACTAAAGGAAATTGTTTTGATTATTAGGGTCATGATTCGAAGGATCCTGGACTCATCAAATACGAGATATGACAACGGAGCAAGCAGCACCAAAAGCAACAACAGCAGCAGCAGCAGCAGCAGCAGTGCCCACCGGGAGTTGCAGATTCATCGTCGGTAAGCAAGATATATATTTATTGTTAAGCATTTATTTTATTACTAGAACGATACGGCATGACACTATCAAGTCCAGGAGTCCCTATTTGGGGGATTCAACGATTAGAAATATGCAAAGTCGTACACAGTTAGGGATGAATTGGGCGCTCTGTTCACATCAGTGTTGATGTTACGTGCTAACGCTGTCTAAAGCTATCCTAAAGTTGGAAAGATTCGATATTTATGCAGTTGACACTGTCTTTGATAGTATAAAGAATATCTGCCATCGGATTCAACGTTCTACAGCTTGTAGAAAGGTCCTCCAATCATTTTTATGTATTTATTTACATAATTAATGAATTAACACAATTCCACGCGGGTGGAACACCCCTAAAAAATAGAAAATCTATTAAAATCACTTTAAATAAATTCTGTTGGATATCTTATTCTGTTTGAACGAATAAATTTATATGTATTTTATCACGCTGAATGTGAATAACCGACCGGCTTAATCCGTTAAT
>MVJL01004991.1:0-67016 GCA_002156465.1 Macrocentrus cingulum
AATTTGCCGCGGGGTGACGCTGCGGTCGCAAATCGTGATTTTTCGTTTTTCGTCGATATCTCGCGAAATATGAGAGATATCGCAAAATGCCACTCTTTATAAATTATTGCAAATTAAATTTCCTACAAATTACGTCTTATAAAATTAGAGATATCGCAAAATGCCACTCTTTATAAATTATTGCAAATTAAATTTCCTACAAATTACGTCTTATAAAATTTTTTGTAGCTCTTTTTCCGTAGCCGCAAATCCAAAAAAACTGAATTTCAGAAAATCTTTTTTTTCTCTTGATTAAAGGCTTCTAATTAGTTGGATTAATAATTATATACAATAAAAAGTTGTTTAATCTATAAATATAGCGTTATTTTAGTGTTTTAAAGAAGGTCAGATTTTTTTAGCGTCGAAAAAACACTAAAATAACGCTAATTCCGTGAATTAAACAACTTATTATCGTATGTAATCGATAATTAGACCAATTAGAAGACTTTAATCAAGAGAAAAAAAACATTTTCCGAAATTCAGTTTTTTGGATTTTCTGGCTACGGATGAAGAGCTACAGAAAATCTTACTGATTATAATTTGTAGGTAATTTAATATCAGTTTTTTGGATTTTCTGGCTACGGATGAAGAGCTACAGAAAATCTTACTGATTATAATTTGTAGGTAATTTAATTCTAAATAATTTATAAAGAATGACATTTTTCGATATCTTGCTTATTTCGCGAGATATTGAGGAAAAACGAAAAATAATGTTTTCCGACCGCAGCGCCACCTAAAATTGCAGAACTAATTTTTTAGACAAATTTCCGAACTTTTCATGAAAAATTTAGTTCTGCAATTCACCGCCACATGGCGCTGCGGTCGCGAAAAATTATTAAGTTGCAGAAATTATCGCAAGATGGCGCGACGGGCTCTAAAAAGTTGAATTTTATTGAATCAACAAAAAAAAAAGAATTTCATTTACAAAAATTATTAAGTTGCAGAAATTATCGCAAGATGGCGCGACGGGCTCTAAAAAGTTGAATTTTATTGAATCAACAAAAAAAAAAGAATTTCATTTACAAAAATATCATTTTATCAAAAAAAAAAAAAATTGAATCAACAAAAAAAAAAGAATTTCATTTACAAAAATATCATTTTATCAAAAAAAAAAAAATACTGCGTGCGGGACTCGAACCCGCGCCCTCGGGCATCGCGCGCGACCACAAAAAAAAAAAAAATACTGCGTGCGGGACTCGAACCCGCGCCCTCGGGCATCGCGCGCGACCACTGTAACCAATAGGCCATTGTGAGCTTTGGATGATAATTGATATTACTTATATATAAATTACACATTTCATTAATTTTCAAAAAAAAAATTTTTTCTTTCGTAATTTGAGCGCCGCAAAATTGTTCTTACAAATATAATTGATAATAATACATTAAAAAATTGCTTATTCAACGGATGGAGTAGGTTTTATAGCCAAAAAACTCAAATTATTTTCGTCACGAAAAAAGGCGCAAATAACGCGAATTCCGTGGTTTAAACAACTTTTTATTGTATATGATTGCTAATTAGACTAATTCAAAGCTTTTAATCACGAAAAAAAAAGTGTTTTTTCAAATTTAGTTTTTTCGATTTTCTGGCTATGCATGAAGAGTTACAGAAAACTTTAAAGAATATAATTTGTAGAAAATTTAATGCTCGACAATTTACAAAGAGTGACATTTTTCGATATCTCCCTTATTTCGCGAGATATTGAGGAAAAACGAAAAGTGACAATAGAACAATGAAAAATTAGTTCCTCATGCCGATCGCTAGATGGCGCCACACGTCTGAAAATTTACGTTTTTCCTTAAAAAACAAGGGAAAAACGCATTTTTATGCAGTTTTTTATACTGAATTTTGTTGAACAATTAATTTGCCATTTTTTAAGCAACTCTCCAATGCTCTACTGTGAAATAAATTTTCGAAAAAATGAGAAGGGTCCCCCCTTCTCATTTTTCAATTCAGTTTTTCGCGATTTCTGGCTAAAGTTTGATAGTCACAGAAAATTCTGTAGAATGTTTTTTATAGGAAATTTAATGTCAAACAATTTATCCAGAGTAATATTTTTCGATATCTCCTTTATTTATCGAGTTATTGTTAAAAAACCAATATTAATTTTAGTTTTTCCATGATAACTCGGTAAATACGCAAGATATCGTACAATTGTATTGGACGTAAATTGTAGAAAATTTGATTTCCTATAAAAAATATTTAATGAAATTTTCTGTAACTATTCATCCGTAGCCACAATTTTCATATAACTAAATTCAAAAAAAACTTTTTTTTTCGCTACTTAAGTTGTTAATAACTGCTTAAATAATGTAAATTAATTGGTATATTACATAAAAAACGTTGTATAAGATAAACAATGTTAATTTGTAGAAAAAAAAAACCGGTAACTGGGGTTTGAACCCGCGCCGGCGGAATTCGCACGCGAGTACTTAACCCCATAAACCAATGTAAACCGCAGAAATAATATGATACTACTTATATATAAATAACAAATTTCATTAATGTTAAAAAAAAATTTTTTTCTGTAATTTAAACGCTGTAGAATTGTTTATAAAATAAATAATATAATTTTTTCTATTAATTGTGATGATTTTATCCATTAAAGTTGCAAAAAAAATTTTTTTAAAATTATTTTCATGCTTAAATCAAACATATTCAATAATTATTTATTATTAAACGCCGAATTACATTCCATAGGTTTTTTTTTTCGCTCATTTCATACCAGAACTTCCCCTTGAAAGCTTCAAGAACCTCCGTGAAAGAAGATAAGGGCCAATTTAGCGCATGATCGGCGTCTATTTCCGAATCCCCAAGTGAGTTAGTCGATATCGAGCGCTTCCAGAAGCCGGATCATCACTCAGAGACGTCGGTAACACGATGTCAAACGTGCCACAGCACTGGCTACTAGTGTTAACAGCAATTTTAGGAGCTTGCTGCCTCTGGAGAACAATTCCATCTACTCAAAAAGTGCTTGCGAAGACGTCAATCCACCTGGACGTGTCCCTGCCACCTTTACACCTCGCTTCACGTGTCTACAACACCTCCACGACCTCAAAACACCTCCACCGAGGCACAATATCACGCTACATGCTTCAACTTTACCGCCGGAGACCGAGTGCAGACATTGTCCGAGCTCTGCAGCCACTCTACGTGTCCGGTCCTGTGCTGTACCTGGGTGGAGGTCGAATTTTGGAGTTCAAAGTCCCCCAGGAGGGTCCAGGAGAGGTCCTGCAAGCTGGGGAGCTTCTGGCAACAGCAGGGATGGTCATGAGAGTGAAATATTTCGAGAATTCCGCGCAATTTCTCGGGGAAAAATCGATTCAATCGAGAAAAGACGAGTCCTGGAGGGCTTTTGACGTCACGCGGGCTGTTCGCGGCCGGAGAGGAGACTCACTGAGGTTTCTGGTGCGCGGCAAAGTGCGAGGACGACCTCAGGGCGAGGGACCGATTTTATTGCTGAGCTACGCGAAGCCCCGAGGACGACAGCGACGTTCTGCAGCTGCTGAGGACGATGTCGAGGAGAATCCTGTGGTCCCGTGGCCTGACAGCATCAGGAGGAGACGGAAAAACCCCTGCAGAAGGCGCCCACTCTATGTAGACTTTGCGAAAATCAATTATGACGATTGGGTCGTCGCTCCACCGGGTTACGATGCCTATCAGTGCGCTGGAAGGTGTTTTTTCCCCTTTGGCGACCATTTAAGTCCCACGAAACATGCTATTGTTCAGGCGCTGGTGCATGGAGCTCTCCAGGGCGTCGATTCCACCGGGAAATCCGTCTCCCGTGTCTGCTGTGTGCCCACCAGGCTCGCGCCAACCAGTTTGCTTTATTTAGACTCGAGTGGCACACTCACTTATCAGTACGGCTACGAGGACATGGTGGTAGTTGAGTGTGGCTGTCGGTGATATGACTATATGGCAAAGAGGACTAAATTATTTTATTAAATAATTTTTTTAATATTTATTTATAGCAAAAAATGATGTTTTTATCTATACAGAGGCAAATTGGAGGCAAATATTTTTATTTAAACTGATGATACTGTTTTTCCAGATAACTCGAAAACTTTGACAAATATAAAAATATTTATAGATATCATTTTTATAGATAATTTAAAAAACTAAAAAAATTTTATCTTGATAAAATTTCATAGAATTCATTGTTTTTAAGATATTTACAAAATAATATGATGCAATTGGAAAAGGCTTTAAAAAATACAACATACAAAAATACAACCCGTTTATTATTATCACAATTCACACAATTGTCAAATTAACAAAAAAAAAAAACTGTTTTATCTGTACAGGGGGGAGGGGTGTGTGTGTGTGTGTGTGTTTGATTCAACCTCCAAAAAATCGTCTTCTCTGAATCTCACTCGAAAAAAAAAAAAAACAAAACAAAAAAAATCACGTGAAAACCTTCGAGCACATTTCATTGTTTTTTCGATTGAGCAAATATGATCTTGCTGGAATTGTTGAAATAATTCTTTTGATTTTTCTAAGCCTGTGTCGACTTCCTGGGATCCTTTCGATTTTATAAACCTGATTTTTAACCGCAGTATTGTCCTGAGTGAGTCTCATACACAGACTAACAGGTCCCGAGAAGTCTACGTCAGTTGCCAGGGTTAATTTAGGCTCAACGGTCATGACAAACTCGGCGACACTTGACACAAAGTCCGGGGCGACCTTAAAACCTCCACGAACCGCCACACCAGCTGCCATTTCCACCAAACTCTGCGCATTCCTCGACCAGAGACTCAGCTGGATTTGGCCGGACAGGTCGAAGCTGACTGCGCCCTCAACATCGATCTCAGCGACGAATCCAGCAGCCAGAGGAACGAGTTCGCGATGGCGGTGGAGGTTAACAACCTCCTGAAAGGCTGGAGTGCGTTCGGACGCTGTTCCAGACCACACGTGTCCCATTAACTCGCCTTGGCCCGAGAAAAACACAAACGGGCGAATGCCCACACCGAGAAAATCGATTTCCATACCGGCAGTGGCAATATCCTCGGTGTCATCGGCCTCCGCGCTGGCGGAGGACACGAAATTTCCCAATCCGCCGGCAAACAGGCCCAGAGAAAAAAGTGCATCCTCGTGCGAGCCAGTTTTCATGGTGACATCAACGATTCCTCGCTTCAAAAGCCCAGAATTGACCTCCTGAACGGTCACTAGAGATCCATTGCTCGCGGCAGAGGTGAAAAAGGGCCTGGTAAACGCTGTACTGAGGCCCCGATGTGCCAAAACGTTGTAATTCCACAATTTGACACCTTTACTGGCGACAACCGTCGCCCACTTGTCCTGGAAGGTCATATCCTTATCCGCAAGCTGCTCCACACGTTGACTGACGTACCTCCTGACCTCAAACACCGGTTCCAGGCCCGTGAGGTACTCGGCAAAGGTCTCGAGGTCGCTGAGCGTTGGATTATTCTCCAAAATCACGTCGGCCGCGAGAGTTCGAGCGCTGCTGTCGCGCCTGGGCCCGCCAATTTGGAAGAACGTGCGGCGCGCGGCTGCTTTGACCTCGGGGCTCAGGCCCCGGGAGGTGGAAATGACCCGTAGGGCCCGCCAGGCCGCCACGCTCGTGGATTTCGTGCCTTCGAGCGCATAGCGCAGGAGAATGGGGACTGAAGCGGCGCTGCGGAGGTTCCGCAAAGCGCGCAGGTACTTGCAGCGACACTCGTCGCCGCTGCACGTGTCCAGGCCCATTTCTAGACTTGTCCGGGAGGTCTCCACCACCTCGGCGACGCCCAGAGTCCGCGCCATCGCCGCTGCGGTGAGTGCCAGCGTCTCTGACACGCGCTCATTCGTCATTACTTCTTCTGATCTCTTTAAAACGTCCTCAATCACCTCCACGTGCGGCAGCGGCGACATTGACAGGGCCCAGAGGTATCTCTCAGTTTCGTCACCCCTGTCGTCCGTCCGCAAAATCTTCATGGCTGCCGCGTGAGTCGTTGGCGTCGCTGCTGAGCCCAAAACGTCGAAAAGTTGCGTTCGCAGGGTTTTGTAGCGTGTGCTTTTAAGGACTTTTGTTAAATCCTCCACGGAGGCATTCCTCACGAGGGGAATCAGCTTTAAAAATGCCGCTGCGGACCGGGAGGTGCCAAGGGCTGAATTTTCCAGCGCGTTTCTGTTGTCCTCGATGGCTTTCTCCAACTGAAATTCAGGTTTTTATCAGTTTTTAAGGGGTTACGGAGGTTCTGGGAGGTTGGGCCTTACCGAGGGACATCCTGCGCCAGGGCAGGACGTCGTTTCCACCTCCAGGTCCAGGGTACCAGCGATAAAACCCGGGTGGAGGTGCGTCAAGGCCTCGATTGCCGTTGTTCCAGAGGTTTTCAGCGTTGATATGTCCTCCGTGATGATTTTCAACACTCTCTGTGTTGTTATTGTTGTTCCCACCTCGGGTTTAACCTCCAAGGTCAACTCGTGCTGCTCGTTCTCGTCGATTGATGACGGGAGAAGCCCGTTCAGGCGGTAGTTTGCTGTTCTCCAGCTTGAAAGCCGAATTCCGAGTATTGGATTCGGATGCTCGTCTTTTTGGGGCAGGCTCAAGCCTTCGCAGAAGGTTTTTGTTTTTGTGACGCTTTGGCCTAGGCTGTAGGTTACATTGCATAGACCGGATGCGTCGCGTTCTTGGAATTTTCCGGCAGTTCGGCGATATTGGAACAGACTTGCCAGACCTCGTTTTAAGTTTGCCGAGGACACTGACTCATCGCGGTTTAAATAAGCCTGGATTATTTGTCCTTGCCTCCAGAGAATGTAGATTGGTTGCGGTGATGCCTCGCTCAGCTTTGAGCTGTGCTTTATAAAACCCTCGGGTTCTGGAGCTTTTCGCGATTTTATCCACAACTGCGGAGACTCCAACTGCATGAAAAAAATTGAATTTTTGTATTTATACAAGTAAAATATTTGTTTTCCGATCTTGTGCAGAAAATTGTCATTTCCACACTAGGGTGGAAAAAGTTTATTACTAATCTAGGGCGAAAAGTGATTTTTTCCACACTAGGGCAAAAAAAAAGTTTTTACGTACTTTCGAGAAAAAAATCAAGATTTTTACTTATTAAATGTTATTTTTTTAAATATATTGAAATTAAATTTTAAGTTGAGTTATTTTTTCTTACTAAGGTGCAAAAATGTTTATAATTTATAAATCATTGTTTTAATTAAAAAAAAAATTTTTTAATGTTTAAATTTAGTGTTATCGTTGGTTTTAAGCTTAGAAAAATGAAATTTAATATTAACTGAGTATATAAAAGTTGAAAAAGGTTATCATATTTGAGTTTTCGTGGGAAGATACCCCTTTAGATGATTCAGGCAGATATAATTATTATTTTGCATCAATATAGAATAATATATTTACAAAGGATAATTAGGTCTGAGTCATGTCTGATAAGGAGTATATAGGTTGAAAAAGTGATAATTTACCAGGATAATCAGGAGTATTATGTAACACTCGTATTTTTATTGTATTATATTCTTATTCTATGCATTGTTTGTGCGATTTTTATTATATGAATTTGATTATATAGTTAGATTTTTAATTTCTGTATGTGCGATTGAATATACAAGGTATATCTAGTATATAGGGTTATTTTCCTTTTTCAATATATCTTGGAAATGATAAGAAAAACGTTTTTTCTACTTAGAAATTTTTTTTATAGACCGTTGGAAGCACTTGAAAAATAATGCTTTACAATAAAAGTCGTAAATTTAATGGTTTTCAAGAAATTTTCAAAACAATAAAACTGTCCAATATCCTAAATCCAATAAGAGATTTATTGCTTGGTGATTTTTGTTTAAAAATAACTTAAAAACAATAGAAGATACGAAATTTTTACTCAGAATCAATTTTCTGAGATATTTCAAGAGCTGTAAAAAATGTTTTATAAAAAAAAAACTCGTAAATTCAATTGTTTAAAAGATATTTTTAAACAAAAAATAATAAACTTTCAAAATACTTTAAAATCATGAGTTATAAACTGATTTATTTTGGAAATATCTTGAAAACCATAGGAAATACATGATTTTTATAGGATATCTTTTTTGTACAGAATTTCAAGGGCTACAAAAAAGGTTTAGTCAAAAATTATTGTAAACTTTATCATTATCAAGATAATAAACAATATATATCAACTTTTTGAAAAAATGGAATTATATAAAATAAATTATGTAAAGTGTTGAATGAAATTAAAATAAGTGCTCACCTCAATCCCAATTAAAATAGTTTCGGAGTTTTTAGGGTCCGCCCAGATGGGACTGACTTTTAAATGGCCCGTGAGCTGAAATCCAACGTCACTGGGCCTGAGAACTCCGGATTCTCGTGATAGAACAGTCGTTGTCAGCTGATATCTCATGCCTTTACCAACTGTCCATCCATTTGCTGCTCCCACGACGGCTGCAAGGGCCAACATCAACGACCACTTTGAATTCCACATGACTTGATTTTAATTTTCAATGTGTTGTGATTGTTATACAACAACAATTAGACGCTACGCGGAATTTTTTAAAAGAGAATTTCTTGGTCAACAGCGAGTAGTCCACAACTGACTGCCGCGCGGCAGTGACTAACTGGCGACGACGACGCGAGCAGTTACTAACACTCAGTCACTCACGTACCATACATGCCATGTACATGCATTCTCTTTACGAGAAATTTTGTGTGTGCGTGCGGCCAGAGATCCCCGCGTCCGGTGAGGGCGAAGACTGAACCGTTAATCTCTTCATTGACAAATATATAACTCGCTATCATTTTTAAATATTTCCCTTGTTTATTTCTTGATAAAAAAAAATACAAAAAAAAAAATTTTTTTTAATAAATTTTTTTATCATTTCTAGTCTTTATAGTACTTGAAAAATTTCTAGTACCGTAAAATAATCATTTTTAGGCATTAGTGTTGAAAATCTCTATTACCGCACTAGTGCGAAAATGCGATTTTTTTTATATAAATGGAAAAAAATTAATATTCTGATCTATTAAATAGAATTTGACGTTTTAGTAATTTTTATATACTAGGGCAGAAATGATGACTTTCTACACTAGTGCGGAAAATTTACATTTTTGCACACATGAAAGAAATTAATTTACAAAATAATATTTTGCGATTCATCAATTTTTTTTTAAGTACTTTTGCAAAAATAGTCAAATTTCTGTCCCAGTGCGAAATATGATAATTTTCTACACTAGGGCGGAAAATAATTTTCATTGACAAAATAAAATTTCTTTGTTTTTACATTTTTCTTGCACTTGTGCAGTAATGGTCGTCTTTCTGACCGAGTGCGGAAAATCGTTTTTTCCGCACTAGGGTAAAAAAATTGTTCTTTTTCTGCTTTTTTTCAAGAATTAATATTTTTACTTACTCCGCACTTGTGTGAAAAAATTCAAATTAATAAAAAATTCTACCATTCATTGAATACTAGAAATATGTTAATGAGTTAATGATATACAGCGAAATCGTTGACTATATATAGCCACGTGTCATGATGTAACAAGTGTATTTTTTACCACGTGTCAAAACTCACAAAATAAATATTAAAAATTGTTTATATTACCTGGTGCTGTGAGACACTGCGAGCCTGAAACAAATTTCAAATTACCAATTAAAAAAATTGCCCAAAACTCGCTCTACTGTGCCGACAGAGTGATGATAATGGCGCGCCGAAAAAGAGCCGACAAGAGCGAGGTTTGGACTACATACCTCTCTCTCTCTCCCGCGTGTTATAAAAGTTACCGACGGTAGATCGGCAGAAAATTTTCATTTTTTCAGTATGTTTTCACACGGCCATTATCATTATTATCACTGTCGTCACAAATTAGTTTGAAGAAAGCCTTTTTAAAAATTTGTTTTTAATTTTACTTACTAAAAATTGTGAGAAGACAAAAAGCAACAAGCGCTGATGTGTGCATTTTTTTTTCTTCCGAATTCATCACACGAATCGCGGAACACATTCGTCAACACGACGCACTGTCCTCGCCTTGAGCTCAGGGTAAACAGGCAGAAATAATTATTAGACGACACACTCGTGAGCTCTGTCTATCCAGGCGCGTTTATCGTACCCCTTCTGCTTCGTTCGCTTTTCTCTTTACCGCAATGAGTGTGCGGGGAGGGGGCCCCGCCCAGTCGTCAATATGCACTACACTAGAATCTTGTTTATTATTGTACCCTGTAAATATAAATCCAGTTGAATTAATAATAATTTATTACATTAAACAAGTAATCGCATCAGGCAAAACGGTAAATTAAATTGCTTTCCTTGATGACGATAAAATAGGCACTTTTGAAAGAGCACGGAATGTTGGCGCGATTAAGTTCAGGGGTAAAGAAAAAACAAAAAAAAAAAATTCAACAACAAAACAAAAAATGCAGAATGAGTAAATAAAACTGAGGAAAAATCTTGCACTGTTGCTCTTCATGGTGGGGACGACCTGTTTTCTCGTGTATTAAACTTGACTCGAGTGAACTGACCTCAACGGAAAATAAGTCGGCATTTAAAATATATATTTCTTTCTACGCGCGCGTGTAAAATTTTTTTTTTAACTTCCAACTACCGATTATCTAACGTCGATAAACTTTCTACTTTATCGACAATTGATAAAATAGCTAGTCCAAAAATATTTCCGGTCGATAATAGATGTTTCAACTTGTTAAAAAAATTTTTATCGACTGAGACGATAATTTTATGAATTAATTTTTTTTTTTTAAGTATTTATACCTGAGTGTTTTTGAGTAAGTGTACAATGAATTGAATATTTTGTTTAAATATGTTAACAGAGGTTTAAAAAAAACACTGATAGAAATTTTAATATAACCGTAAAAAGGGAAAATGTTTCTCTATCGCGACACAAATGCAACTGACAATAATACGTCAAAGAAGAAATAGATATCTGCTCGCCTTGGAAGTGACCCCATAAACACTGAGGTCATTTCTTATCACCGGTCAGAAGCCTTCGGTTTCTCTATTGCTGTACATATATATTTGTTTTTTATTGTAATAGACAATTTTATTTATTATTTATCGATTGTTTTCGTTCAGTTTTTTTTGTCATAGGATTTATTTGTTAAGTGTGAGAATGTATCGGTGAAATGGGTTTTTTCAGAGTGGTTGTTTTATGGATTTTACTGGGTCGCAGAACACCGGATGGTTTTGGGGCCCCGGGCGAATTGAATCAAACGATCTTCTTGTCGCATACGGGCGGACGGAAGCAATTGTCGTTGAGTGACACGACACGATATGCCACACGTTTGTCTCTCTCAATCATTGCAAACCTACACTCACTCATTATATTTTCTCCGCGGGTTATACTATATTAGATAAAAATTTAATCCAATCATTGTTAAGTTAATTTAATAGATCAAATTTTATTTAAGTTATAGTTGGATATATAATAGATATATCTCAGCTTTCTATAAGCTTTATATCTCAACGACTTTAAATAAAAATTTTAATTGAAAAAAAAAAAAAAATTTATTTTCACATTTATATTGATGAATAATAAAAAACAATCATATTAAAAAGTTTTTTGAAAGGTATATTTTGAAAGGCTGTTAATATTTTCGATTAATTAAACAAATATTATTTTAATATTATGTGGGAAGAAAATAAAAAAAAAAATATATTTATAAATAAATTTATGTGTGCATATATAATATAGGGGGGGGAGAGAGAGAGAGAGAAAAAAAAACAGCTTGAAGATTTTTTCCAAGCTTTTGTTTTATTTGAAATGTTCTTTCATTTCTTAAAAGCTTCCATGAGAATGATAATTAGCGCAATGCACGACGGCATTAATAATTACTTGTGCTAATTACAGGAGGATAAATCGTCAGCAGGGCGGACACCACTGCGTTGTATAGGGACACAAGGAGGAATTGTGTATATAGTGTATATATAGAGTTAGAGATGAGAGAGAGTGGCTGGCCATTACCATTATTGCGGCAAACAAGCTTCCAAACAACAGTGATAAATATTATGTGAAATGCACGAGAATTATTATTGCTTTCGCGCTGTCTCGTATAATTATTATTCTCGAGTATTAGATGATGGAGAAGCCACTAGGCTCAGAATAAAAATTATTAAACAAACTTAAAAAAAAAAAGTAGCAAAAATAAAAAAAAAAAACAAAACAAAATTTTCCTTTTTTTAACTCCCATCAAAAAAATTATTATTTTATATCATTCTTGTATATTATAAACATTATAATAAAAAAAATAACATTTTTTATTATTTATCAAATTATATGTAAATAAAAAAAAAATTTTTTATTTAAAATAATTGTTTAACAATTTTTTGTTTGAAAAAAACTAGATATTTCAATTTATTATTGAAAAAAAAAAAAGAATTGTTTTTATTATATAAAAAAAGTTTATAAATTTATTAACTAGATCTTTATAAATAAAAATTAATTAATTAATATTTTATTTTCATATAAAATGAATATATTTTTAAATAGTCGAGATTTGATGATGATTGAAAATTATTATTAGACAAAAAATGAGCGTATGGACTTTTGGGGAGCGTGAAAAAAAAAAAAATATTTTGTTTGCCTAGATTGGCATATATGTGTTAGGTAACATGAATACGCGCCCTTAACGAGACGAGATGTTGAAGACCGTGTTTGAAAGAGGGGGGTGACGCTTACCAACGACATCCAGCCAAGCAGCTATCCATCAGGGTGCTTTTGTCGCCCTAATGAGAGCTTTAATTATTCAAGTTTAAGTATGCCTCATGCTACCCCTTCTTTTTTCCAGTTTTTCGTCCTCAACTCTGTATAAAAACTCACTTTTCTTCTTTTTTTTTTGTTTTCGTATGCTTATTCACTCTGTGTGGATGTTTAAGAGTCGTGAAATTGAGGCAGTGCTCAGTGAAAGGATTTTTTTTTAAAGAAGAATTTCATATGTCAATTTTCTTTTGGATGAGTGAGGAGATCGGACACAGAGATGGCGAGCTTTTATTTGACGTTTACAATTTTTTTTTTTCATTTATAATATAGCTACTCAATGTCTTTAGATTTATATTCTGCTATTTTAGTTGGATAATATTATCTGACTTATTCAACAACTTGATTTTTTCTATTTTAAGAGACAAATTTCTTATTAATTCAACGTATGTCGAGGGTATTATTAGATTGCTATTGAAATTATGATATGATAGATATTTTAACTGTGTTACTGTCTTGAATTAGAATTTCTTAATTTATTTTTTATAATTACTCTATTTAAAAATGGAAATCCAAATAATAAATGAAAATGTATTATATGTATAAATATTAATTTTAACTATAGAAAAATATATAAATATGTAAATTGAAGCTTATTTCACCAGCTTTCAGATGAATTTAACGAAAATTTAATAAGTTATTTTATTTGAAAGTTATTTTAAAGAAAATTGACAAAAAATAAATTTTTTTTCATTTTTAAAAAATTTAAAATTGCTGCTATTTTTATAAACTAATGCACCGATTTGGCTCATTTTTGTTAAAATTATTATAAAATTACATTCAAAAATGAAATAAAATTTATTTTACATATATCAATTGAAAAAGTCAAGTAAAAAAATGGAAATTCTCGAGATAAAATCAAGCAATAGTTCATTTCAGTCGATAAATCAGAGCGTTGTGACACCTGTATACGTGCAACATGGCCGGTCGTAAATAAGCGGATTTTTTCGCCGGGTAAATTGAAGCGGCAAAGGGGAAAATTTCGCAAGATGGATGAGAAAAGCTGGTGGGAGGAGGTCGGTAATATAGATTAGCTCATATGCGGCTGGCTTGCGGATGTGGCTCATAGCCTGAAGTGCTTCGGGATTCACTATTCATACACGCGACAATTAGATAGGCATTACACTCTGTATACATGACGTAGTTGCTTTACTTGGGGTGGTATACACGTCGCCATAAATAGAGTTCCTCCACCGCACTTGGGGAGAGCTTTACAACGACTGCGTCAACGAGAGCATGAAGAAGCATAGGGGGGTTGACGCCGAAGGGGTGGCTTGAGTCAACCCCTAAGCCAGTGTAAACACGTTTTAATAGAGATTCGCTCGAGCGGATATAATAGCCTTGCGGATGTAGCAGCTCGTCCGCTCTCAAGGAGGCTAAATCTCCTTCTTTTTCGTCCTCCTCCCTTTCCCTCCACACCCCCGCCATCGCGTCTTGAAGGTCTTACTTGCTTGCATCGTGCTGTATAAAAGCTATTATATTTTTCCTCTCTGTATAATCGTTTCAATAAATTTTTGTTTGTTAAAATTTTGTGTATTCTCAGGTCAAGGTTGAAGAATTTTATAAAATCCAATTTTTTACCAAGAAATTCACTATTAACTAAAAACAAAAAAATTAACCCTCTATTTTTAGGGATTGATTGTGTGTTTTTAAATTGTAAATTACACAATTTTTGACATTAAACGCACGTAACTCGATGTAAAATACTAAATATATTGATGTAAAATATAGTAAATTAATAAATGCAACTATAGATTTGTTATAAACAATTATCCAATTAATTAAAATTTTTTTTCACAATTGAAATAAAAAAATCTAGAGCATTGAAAAAATTTTTTTTATTAATTATATAATTTTTTTTGTGTATTTCAATGTTTTTTTATTGAATAAAAACAAATAAAATGATAAAATTTATGGTGGAAACAGTATCAATGGATGCAGTAATTAATTGCCACTAAAAGCGCCGGCTTTTGTCGCGATTTATCAAATCGGAAGTAGCTCAACAGAGTATATATATCAAAGACAGATAAATGCCTATACATTTCCGGGTGGGCTTCCGCGCGTATTTCACAAATGGCCTACCCTAAACGTCTGTCAGCAGTTGATGATGCAGGACAATTAATGGGTCTGGCCCGATGAAAACAATCGAGAGGCAGTGCAGACGTGGGTAATTGTCTTGAGAGAGACCAGAGAGAATCAGTTTGTTTGCCTAGGGGGTGCCAGTGGCTTTGTGTGTAATCGTCGGGGAGGTCCGCCGGTTTTTCATGTCGATGAGGGGGCTTGGCTGTATAGCTGCTGATGGCAGAGTGGATGGCGGAGAGTGCGTCGGGACGCCGCCGGACGTCGCAATCTAGAACGACCCGCCCTCTGGCGTTATATCCTCTCGTGCGCCTCCATTGTCATGCTAATGTGCTCCGTATCATCGCTCTTTATGTTTATCAACCACCCTAACCCCTCGAAAAACTAATAAAATTGCTGATTTTAACCCCCTAGTTTCTTTTTTCACATTTACACACATTTTAGTGACTTTTTTTTCCGATAATTCGATGTTATCGCGAGAAGAAAATTTTTTTTCTGTCAATTTTTTTATTAAAAAATTACTTAATAATTGAAATATTGCAAAAATAAATTGTAGATTTAATAAAATTTTGATTTAATTCAAGATTTTGAAGAATTTTTATGATTTTAAGTAGTATAACCTGTGTTAGGTCAGCCGTAATTATAAAATTTTTTTTTTTTTTGATTAAAT
Source organism: Macrocentrus cingulum (assembly GCA_002156465.1). Taxonomy (NCBI): domain Eukaryota; kingdom Metazoa; phylum Arthropoda; class Insecta; order Hymenoptera; family Braconidae; genus Macrocentrus; species Macrocentrus cingulum. The sequence goes on from MVJL01004991.1 coordinate 15,493, forward strand.
TAAAAAAAATTAAAGATAAATGTTTTGATACGTGAGAATTGAGATGTTATTGTGGCAAACATTTATTTTGAACGATGTTTTTCACATAACAAATGAATTAACCAACTGAATTCAATGGCGTTGAAGTCCTTGAACACGTGCGGGGAAGACGATCGTGATTGCTATCGCACAACAAAGTATACCCATTACAGGGGTGCGTTTCATTCTGCGCGCGATGCTTCCGGTCGAGATTCATCCACATAAATCACATCCGTTATTAGTGTCGAAGAGAATACTAAATTTTTGTTTTCAAGGGTGAAACACACCCCAATTTAGTCGATCAAATTAATTTTATTCGACTTTTAAAATTATAAACACCATCATAAAACGCAAAAACAAAATTCTTTATCAATATTTTTTCTTTTTTTCATCCCCTTATAAACCTCTAAAATTGAAAATAAATCGTTTTACAGATTGAAAAATTTTTTTTTTCAAATAAAAATAGAAAAAAAAATTATTTTGAAATATTGTAAAATTTTTTAAACATAAAAAATTGAATTTTTCGATGAAATACTTCTTTGTTGATCGTTGGTAAGTATTTTTTGAAAGATAAAATTTATAATGTAGAAATAGTCGTATGTTTATACAGGAACATTTGACGTAAATATGAGATATTAATCAGTGGGATATTTGGGTGCATTGTCTCGCACAGTTTACTCTGGAGGGTTTGCATTAATTCGCGTGTGTGTGCGCGCACCATCACGGCGACAACACTAGAGCCGTGAAGAAGGGGCTGATATTTAAACGCGTGGCGCGTGACGCCACACGCGTGTATACTACCCGTTGGATGAGAATATTGTTGGGTGGCACGCGCGCACGACTATACAATATCACCCCTGTAATAGAATTATAAATTCACGAGCGTTGTCGCAACACCTGAGACACCCCCTCTACTCATACACACACATGCGTTAGCCAACTGAATTTTTTTTTTTTTTCATTCTGAAAGCTACCCCTTATTTTTTACCTAAAAAAAAAAAAATTGACTAAATTGAAATAATTGTAAAAACTATCTTTAAAAAATGTTTTATCCGAAAAACTACCCTTGAATTTTATTCAAACAAAAAACATGAGTTTGAAAAACTACCCTTAAATTTTTTTATCATCTAAAAATGCACTAAATTCAACTGTTAGTCAAAATCATCCCTCAATTGTTAAAAAAAAAAAAGCATGTGCTTGAAAAACTACCCTTAAATTTTTCATCATCGAAAACATTTATCAATTTTAATTAATTATAAAAACTACCCCTATTTTCCTCCCTTAAAAAAAAAAAATTGTTTTACAAAAAACATCCTTTAAATATTTTTACTATGAATAAATTTATTTAATTTAATTAGTCGTCAAAACTACCCTTAAGAAAATTTTTTACTTTTAAAATTATCCTTTAAAAATTTTTTCTATCATTAAAAAAAGTTCAACGGATAAAAAAAATTGTAAAAATTGTTTTTTTTTTTTTTTTTCTGTTGATAAAATTAAGTGAATTTTTTCGTGTATCAAAGATTGATAGTTGCCATCGAATAAAATAAATACAAAATTGTTTTACGTCAATAAATAATAGAGTAACGTTCGAATCAGGCGTGAGTAGTATTATTGAGATTGGTTCAACGCTTTCCCTCCACCTGAACCCACGCTCGTTCCATCGCAACGGTTATACTCTAGGGGTGGTAGTGGTGGCACTCATCCCCCAATCACACCACCAGCCGCTAAGTGCGATCCATTACCCTTAATGGAATGCGCCAATTATAACATTTGCTGAATAATTGGCGGCCGCTCGGTTGCCTTCGTACCACTCGCAATTGAAAGCGTAAAATTTTGGGGTTGTTGCACAACCCGCGCTCTATCCATTCAGTTTATTTATAAATTCAAATCTTAATTAATTTAATCATCAATATTTTAAATATATTTCTATCATTATTTGAAAATGATTTTTTAATAATAAATTATATATTTTTGAACACGTTGAGCATAACCTATTAATCAAGCGAAGTCATCCAGGAAAAGAATACAAAAAAATCGTCGTTTTTGATTGATTTTAACAATTTTACCATCGAAACTGCATGAAATTCTGAGTTAAATGATGCAGATTTCATGTAATCATCATCATTTTATACCCAAAACAAAGATTTAGGACTTTTTTTATATATATAGATTTTTATTAATCGCTTAAATTGATCAAAACATGCATAGTTGCGTTGGAGGATATGTGGACAAGTGCATCAGGCACGTGTCGAAATCAGTACGTTTCGTAGACTGGACTTCCGTATATATTTCCGCCTGGACCGTAGTTGCACACGAGATAGGTAGAGTACCACGTCGGATCGTTTTTGTACTGCACAGCACCACATCCAACTCTGGTCGTTTTACCCCAAACAAATTGCGTGTAGTGTCCAATCATTGGGCTGGACTGAGACTGGAAGTTTGATACTTGATTCCTCCCGTAATCCTTCACCTCGTCGTACCACATCATGACAAGATCGGTGTAGTTTGAGGGATAGGTACCTGTCGCCCATTTAATAGCGACGTTTTGCCCCACATAGTCCTGGTCTGATACATTTGCAAAAATGTTTTAATGTTAAATTTATTTTCAGGCGAAAATCTATTTACCAGTATTGCGGCAGTCATCGTGACCAAATTTACACTGCTCTGCCCATCGGAGGGCAATAGTAGCCAGATCGTTGTCCCAGGTGAGTGGACCAATTTTACCACGAGGTTGGGGCCCTGGATTACCACGTGTTTCCAAACCATTGGCTACCTTACTCCGAAGTGTATTGTGGAGATTGAGAATTAGATTTTTGTCAGTATTACTCAAAACTGTACTGCCGACTGTTCCACAAGTTGAAGAAGGCCCATCCTGAATAAATGTTAGTTAACATCTTAGTTAAAAAATAAATTTTTACCGAATATGATCGAGTTTTTCGAATATTTTTTTCTTTAATTCACATTTTTTAACGAATTTAATAAAAATTTTATTTTTTAAATAAATAGAAAAGATTTTTTTTTTTACATTTTTTAATATTTTGTATTTGTTTTTTTCACTTACCGGGTAGCGACACAGGGTGTGAGAACCCTGAGTACAAGAGGCTAAATTACAAACGTTATTAATACTGGCAAAAGTTGTAGCTACAATAGCTAGTGTTGCTAAGATGATAAATGCACTTTGTGCCATATTGTTTTTTAGTATTCTTTGATAAACGGTAAAATTAAAAGTGTAATGACTTAAGGCGATGTGTCCAGTTTTTATATGATTCTTCTGTTTGCAAATACATAGAACATAAATTTTATATTGAAGGCGAAACACGTGTTTTTGCAGATATCGCCTGACAATAATTTGTATAGGTGATAATACGATTGTCTTATTTTCTGCGCTAACACGCAAGTTTACATATTGCTTCATAACCAGATATTTGTTTAACTAATACCCATTGATCAGTCAATACTTTTTTAATTTATCGTCTCTCGCATTCGTGCTGTATGGTGTATGTCATTGATCTCATTATTAATTGACATAAATAATGTGTGCCTTTTTTTTTTGATATGTACAACTCTATAATAGACAATTCTTTAGATGTTTCGTTTTAGAATTGATTTTTTACCCACCCAGCAATGAAGATGAATTTTTTTTTTCTCGAAATTGTAAGTTTGATAATAGTATTTTGTTAGAAAGGGCAAAAGCCCTCATTGAATATCTAACTGTAATACAATCAGACAGCGTCCGGAAGTAGAGGCGATACAGGATGTGTCAGATCTGAGCGAAGAAAAAGCGAAGGAAATACGTTACCACACTCGCTTTCCCTTTTCTCAATGCTTTTGACATGTAAATTGCCCGACAATGAATTTCGTAAAACCTTTTACGCGGTCGAGGGGTGTGCGGAAGAGGGGCTGTATGGCCACACGAATGGCAATGCGGCAGCAGAGAGGCTGAAACTCATCCCCGCAACACCCCTACAGAGAAGGGAGAAGCAGCTAAGACGCAAGTCGACGTCTCGGTATTAATCACTGTCTACCGGAATCGCTTTTGCTTCCACATCACGACGCCTTTTCGCCCTTCCGCGCAATCCACCCCTGGCACAACCTGCCAACCCACCCTCGGCATTTCCGCGCAACACAAACAAAATAATTTCTTAATCTCTTGTAACGTTTTACTCTCGTTGTAAATCCTTCGATTTTTTTTTTTTCAAAAAAAGCGTCTTTTTTTAATTTGCGGAGGTGGTGTGAATTTTAAAAGGTAAAAGGATGTATTTTATTTAAAAATTCATTTATCATATTGAAAAAAAATATTAAAAAAAATTTTTTTTTCGACAATTTTTAGGCTTTTTTTGGAAATTTAGATTTTTAAAAAAATATTTAACATTTAAAAAAATGTATAAACAATTTTAATCCTGTATAAAAATGTTATTTTCAATAAGAATTTTGGATTTTTGAACTAATATTCGTAATTTTTCTTTTAATTATTTAATAAAACTCATAAATCCTATAAAAAACATTCATCAAAAAAAACGAAAAAAAAAAAAAAAAAAAATCTAATTTACTAGCTTTAATTACTCCAAAAAAAGTAGGAAAAAAACCAAAAAGAAAAATCCTCTTAAAAGTCTATTTTCTCAAGTTTCAGTAGTCACGCGATACCATGAAAAGACATCGGGGTAAAGTGGCCCAGTAAAAACAATAAGAACAGCGAGAGTAAGAAGACGTAAAGCTCAGCATAAGGGTGCGGGAGAGGGGGTGGGGGTAGGTGGCGCAGAGTATAAACCACGATGTCGTTGATTAATACGGTTTACCAGTAAGTGTAACGGAGTGTGCAGAGGAGTATGGCCCCTCCAGGAGCTTTTTACGCCCCTCCAAAATCCGCAAGCACGATGGGAAGGGTGGCTCTAACCCAAAGGCAAGCCACGTGCGCGACGATCAATGGCGTCGAGTTCACGATTGGCTGAGAAGACGACCAACCCCTTCTTGCGACTGCTGGAGGGGAGAGGATGCTTTTTCTTCAAGAGCATTGATTGCTAACAACCCCTTTTTCCCCATCTCCGATTCTTCTTCCGCCTGCGCCCTTTCCAGCGAGCTTTCGTGCAAGCCATCGCTTCTGGAGATTTTCTTCTCACATCTTGACGGCACGCGACTGACTTTTAACTTTATTTTTCTTATCTAGCGTTCATTTAATGTCTCTGATACATTTAAGCACATGGCCCGAATTTTTTAAGACACGAGAAAGAGAGAGAGAGAGTCATACAAGTGAGCTTTTTTTTTCTCTATCACGAGAACAAATTTATTTGTATAGGATTGTTATATTTATATTTTTATATATAATATACGTTACAATACTTTTTTGTGTTTGTTTTTATTTTCTAAATTGTGTTATTTTGGCTTTATTTTTTAATTTTAGTATACATGGAAAATGGGGCGAAGAAGGGTGGGTGGGTAATAGTGAAATGGAAATTATAGAAATTTATTGAATTGTTTTTTTTTTTGATTGCAGGTAATATTTTAACATAGTTTATTATGAAAATTGATTTTTTGGATTTATTTATAGAGCTTTTTTTGAACTTTTTGGTGTTTTAACGCTTGAAATGACATTTTAATAACATAAATTCTATTATTTTGATTTATTTTTGAAAATTTTATTGAAATTTTCAATTAAAATACGGGTTTTGGATTTTTTTTTAGAGCTTTTAAAACTCGAGTTTTCTAAGCTCTGATGATTTAGTGACTTTTGAACAATAAATTACAATGAATTATTATTGTTTGAGATAAATAATGGTTTTTGGTTTTTAAAAAAAAATTAACATTTGAGCTTTTTATTGAATTTTAAAGATTAAAGTTCTAAAAAGCTCTGATAGTCTTTTTCAAGTATCTGACAAAAAATATACATTGTTGTTGTTTCAAATTATTTGTCGAAAAAAAAAAAAATATTTCTTGTTCTCGAGAATGAGATTTTGAGCTTTTTTTTCTTCAAATTTTTAAAAAACTTTGTGCTTAAAGCTCTAATAATTTAATAATCTAACAACAAATTATAATGAAATATTTCTTTGACAAATATCATTGAAATTTTATAGAATATATTTTTTTTTTCGAGTTTTCAGGACATCTTTAATTTTTTTTTCTTGCTAATATAGACATTTTGAGCTTTTTGACATGAGATTTTGCGACTTTAGAATTGTTTAAAACTCAATAGAGAGATATTTGCCAAAGAAAAGAATGGTATTTACTTTTTTTCTTGTCATGATTAATTTACAATGCATTTTTTTCTCATTGTTCTAGTAATAATATTTTTATATCACTTAGGTTTCATTTTATTATTTTTTTTATTAAATATTAATTAGAAATATAAAACAATCACACATAAAATTTGGCATATAAAGTGGAACTTTACAGAGATTTATTCTCTTTGATTGCATTCAAGGCTCTGTTGATATATAATAATAAAAAAAAAATTTTTTTCTCACAGATTATTTATTCCAACTTAATATCCTGCCTCCACTTTAATTTAAAACTACTTCACTTCAATAAATTCCAATAATTTTTCTCTCGCCGATTCGTTTATATTAGAAAAAAAAAAAAAAATTTCTACTGTTGCACTTTCTATTGAAGACCAATTAGGACAAGATGAAAATTTAAATCCAAATAAAAAAAAAATTGTTTTTTAATAAAAAACAAATACAATTTAATAAGTTAAGCTTTTTATGAGCTTTTTAGAAAGTTAATTTAATAAAAAAATTTATATTTCAACCAAAATATCTATTTTTATATTGCCCGGGGAAAATTTTGATGAGATGTGAATTTTTGTGAAAAATATTGATTTTTTGGAGTTTTTTAAAGGTAAAAGCTCAATTTAAAGCTCACTTTTTTGAGTTTAAATTTTGGAATTACATTACCTTTCATCTTGTCTAAATGATCGTCGATTTGTCACTAAAAACACCTTAAAATTTACTCTGCACACTGTTCTTAAAATTCATCCTAAAACATCGCACTAAGATCCTAGCTGCAAAATCGTCATAACCAGGCACGAAAAAAGATTGGTCCTGATTTAGATCCAATTTTGATTGGTTAAAACTATTGTTTTTGATACACCAGTATATTATACGACCACTTTCAAGTCAAAAAATGAGTCTTTTAATCGATATTTTTGGTTATTTCAAGGATTTCAAGTAGAATAACCTACTTTAAGCCAGCCCAAAATATGTAATTTGCTTTTTTCGAGTGGAAATAATCTAAACAATGATTTTTCAAATTTTTAATGGTGAAAAAAAATTTTTTTATTTCAATCAAATTTTTGAACGCGTATACCCCCTTTGAAATCTCGAGATTTTCGTAAATTTTTTGGTTTTTTACCGATTACTCAGTAACTAAGCAAGATAACAAAAAACATCATAAGAGTTAAATGATTGTAAATTTAATTTACAATAAAAAACGTTGAATAAATTTTTTTGATATTTTGCCGCGTTTTCGAGATATTTTGAAAAATATAAATTTTCAAAAACCAGTAATATCTCAAAAACTGAGAGAGATACAAAAAAATTTTATTAACATTTTTCATCAAAAATTACCTCTTCTATATTTTAACTCTCATAACATTTTTTGTTATCTAGCTTAGTTATCGAATTATCGCCAAAAAACTAAAAAAATTATAAAAATCACGAGATTTTCAAGGGGTTTCTCTGTCAAAATTTTCATGAAAAAAAAATTTTTTTTATTTCAATTAAACGATTCAAAAATCTTTTTAAATGCATTAAAATATTATGTTAATGTATTTTTTACATTGTTGGGAAAGAAAACCGGTTTAAAAACTCGAATTTTTGACTTAAATCCGCGTGTGAAAAGTTTGTCATTATGGATCGTCTTTGTTGGCAGGTTGAATTTGATGCACGACACTGGGAAGATGATGGTGATGATGCTCGGGTCTCCGCGAGAGTCCTAGCAAGGGCGGAAGTAGTGGTAGAGGTAGAGGTAGAGGCAGGCCACCGGGAAAACCTGCGAGGCCGCCCAGAAGCGCCGTTGCCGTCGAGTGTTCTTGGGCCTTTCGTCTGAGCTCCGCGAGGCTGCTCGTTCTGTGCAGGTCACCGGGTTTGCAACAGCCGCACAGGGGCCACCCTGCCGGAGCCCATGACAACATCTCCTGCAAACTACCCGCTCTGTGATCACTGCTGGTCCACAGCGATGGCGTCACTGACGTTGTCGTCGATCCGACGATTTTATTTCCAAACAGGGGTGGGGAAAATTGTGCTGCCAGGTGCGGAGAGAAGAACAGTGATGTTGGGGGCTCCAGTGGCCTGAATCCCGCTGTTGTAATGCTACAAAAACAGAAAAATTCAATTAAAACAAAAAAAATTCACAAAATTTTCTACAGAAAAAATTTTTTTTCTATACGTAAGTATTTTTATTCCATTTTTTAAATATTTTTTGTGGAAAATTTAATTCCTAATTTTTTTTAATATCTCGCTTATTTATAAAATATTTGAAAAATAGGAAAAAAAATTGTTAAATGTCCCGTTGGAATTGCAATTTGAGATATGTAAGGTAAAACTAGCGTGTGCTAAGCACTATCATAATCAAATCCAACCCCTGGAGCAAGGTTATAGCACTACCCACACCGCCCACAGTCCTTGCGTGGATGCATATATGTACGAAATTACGTGATTGCCGTGGCGAAGGCGCAAGTGTTGAGCAGGCGCACGTGAGATTCTCTGTATGCAGTTAATTGCCACTAATTATCACGCTTACTCCCACTACTCACAGGCTTTTCCACCGCTACTAACCCCTGGGATCACTTGAAATTCCTTGACGTATTTCCTTGAGCCAACATCCTCCACATTAATCAAACAATATTTACCCGTAATATTAATTCTGATCAACTCGCGCAACTTTAAATCTGCACAATTCATCATTTCTATTTTCATTTAATTAATATACATACAAATATGGTAATTTAAAACTGATAATTCATTTTAATTTCAGTCAAAATTAAAATTAAATGTTTTTTTTTTTTTCTGATTTGAAAAATTTTTTTAAAAATATTTTACAGTTTTTTTTTTCAAAACCTATTTAAATTTTTATAATTTTTGTAGATGTATTTTGACTTTCTAAATATAATAAGCATGAAAAAAATTTTCTTATATATTTATAGATATAGATTTAATTGATAAAAAAATTGTTGAGAAATTTTAAGGGTAAAAAAAAATAGTAAGAAAAAATTAAAATCAACTCTATAACATTATTTTCTTACCAATTTTCAGAGAGTGCGAGTAATCGAGTGGAGGTAAGTTTGTATTAGAGATATATCTACGATGATAAAATATGTTATACGTGGCCTTTTGGGAAGCTTGTCTGTATATACAAGAAATGCAGAGCTTGCCCTCTCAGGCGTCTAGCGAGAGATCCTCTCTAAGGAGCAACTCTGAATAAATGATGAAGATATATTTACGACGAGCGGTTTTAAATAAATTACAACTGTGGAGCCGCTTAAGCAATTTTCTGCTTTTTAAATAAAAAAAAAAAAAAACGAAAAACAATTTTTGTTTAAAAAAACATTTTTATTTTATTTTGTGAATAAAAAAAATTTATTAAAATTATAAATCGGGTGTAGAGGGTATATATAGTTATTTCTATATTCAACAAGATGGAGAATGTGAAAATAATATTTAATGGGAGGTATACAAAAAAATAAGTTGGAAAATACTGCGAATGAAAAATCGTCTTTTGCTCTTTCTCTGTGAATTTAATGGCGCGTGTTGAGCTTCCGGTTGGGTGGAGGGTGGTTTATAAGCTCTCGTGATATTTCCTAAAGGCGTAAATTTGAACGCCGAATAAAAGCTCACCTCGCTAGAGGGGGTCTAGGACCCCCGACTGAGCTAGTCGCATTTTTACGACGCGACGCAGTCGCGACTGTTTGACCCCATGTGAATTTAGGGCTGCGAATCTTTGTCACGTGATTTTTCCCGATATATTTTGTGTATATACTCATTATTTTTATGGCTACCGGGATTATAAAAATATTTTTACACCTCTAAACAACTGAATAAACATCCCTTTATTTGACAATTTTATTTAATATAAAAAAAATATATAAACAAAAAATTTATTTTTTCACACACAAGCTAAGGGTTGATTTAACCTCCGACTATTCAAAAAACTAATTAAATCTTTGATAAAATTTTCAATTTAAGGGATGCCACCCCCTGCAATAGTTAAAATTGTTTTAAACAATTTTTTTAAACAATTGAATATTTCGATTATTTGTTAAATTACTGTACTAACCCCCTTTAATTAGAATAAAAAAAATTTTGATTTAAGGGTTGATACCTTTTTCATCCCTTATTTCATGAATTTTCAAAAATTTTAATCAAAAAAATTTACCTGTCCGTGGGCGGAATGAGACTACTGATGGAACTGGCCGAGAGGGGTGGTCGACCGGGGGTTGGGGGTGGTGTCGCAACACCACCCAGCGACGGTTGACTCTGTGGCTGTTGTGGTCGTGGACTGATGGAGGCAGACGTGGTGCTAGGGCTCCTTGAGCCTGTTCCACACTCCTGCCCGGTTTCCTCACCCTCAGCCGCCTCCGAGGGGTCGTGGTGGCTCGATGGGCTCGGTCCACTCGAAGAAGATGGCGGCAGAGTCGCCTCAGGCGTTGTGCCTCCCCCGCTGCCTCCCGGAGGAACACTTCCACCCTCTCGCTTTCTCTGTTCCTCCTTAAGTCTCTCGCTCTTTCGCCATTTTGCTCGGCGATTTTGAAACCAAACCTGCAACCAGTCGCCGTGAAAATAATTCAGTAATTTTTTTTTTACCACCGAGTTATTATTAATTAGTTGGGATAATTACGACGAAGGGTAAGAACGGTGTGTGCATGCTCAACGGCCCAACTCATGTCTCCTTTTTATCTTATTTCTGCGAGTGCTCGAGGTGCACTAACGAGACTAACTTGACATAATATTAAGTCTGAGTTGAATGTCATAATTAACAGAAAAAAGTGGAAACAGAATTATTATTTTTTTTTTTTTAATTATAGAAATAATAAAAAAATTTTGAAAATAATATTTTTTATTGCTGTGTTTAAATGGAGAAAAACATCCCTTAAATTCGAAAAAAATTTCTGTTGAATATTTTATTCAACTAATAACTCTGAGATAATGAAATTTTATTTAAATTATAAGAAAGTTAAATTTCCTCCCTTACAGAAAAAAAAAAAAAAAAATTAAATTAATGCGCACGAATAATTTGAAAGAATAATTTTCGAGAAAATAATTATTTCAAGTACAAGGCGTGTATGCAAGGATTAAATTATCCGTTAGAAATATTGAGGCAAAAATTTTAACTTTTTAACGCGCGAGAGGGACGCAAAACGAGTGGTGGGGGACAAGGGTAGACTTTTTTCACTGAGCGAAAAGATGCACGAGGATTTTATGGAACGGTAGGTAGGATGTCGAGGTGGCTCAGAAACTTTTCGACTGCGTGAGGGGGAGAGGTGGAAAATGGTTTAATAAAATAAATACTCGCGGAAGAGGGGGTTGTGCACTACTCTGGCAAGTGCACGAGACGACGAGCGGCAGACTTACAAAAATATATATATGTATATAATGGGGGGTGGTAGACGGGAGATATAATAATATCCTAAGGGTTGCATGGGAGCGGGTAATAGCCAGGAACAAAGCCGCGTTTCCCTCGAGACTTTAGCTCGCCTCACTTCGATACCACAATTTTTTTCAATCCAAATTTAATCCTAAATATATGTCAATACTCAATTTCACTCAAAACTCCCCTCAGTTAAATTATCCAATTTCTCCCTCGGAATCTCTATTTTTTCTTGTTTTATTACACAAAATCTATTTTTTTTTCTTTGTAAAAAAATTGTTTACAACCCCTAAAATTCAGGAATTAGGCCGCATATGAAGTGTAATCCAAAAGAGATTACCGGCTCAGCACGTCGAAAGATTATGTCAGGTTGAGGGTGTCAGAAAATCCCTGGGGGGCACACAAGGGGTCCGTTCAACTTAGTGCCAATTTTCTCGCTTACATTTACTTATTAACAGTCTAGCTTTATAGGCCAGGAAAAAAAAATTTTTCTATCCTTATAACAACATAACGAAAAAACGTTATTTTAAGAAAAAAAATTTATATCGTTTGAAAAGTGTTTAAAAATCGGCTGAAGTTATAAAACACTGTATAATTTTAAAAAATAAATAACTATCGAAAAGATATTTAATACAATAAAATTTTTTCGTCATTGTGGCAAAGGGTGTCATCCCTTAAATAATTTTTTTTCTTCAATTTTTTTAAGTATTAAAAAAGATTCTTTTTTCTTAAATGAAAAAATTTCTTATAAAAAATGATTTTTTAGAGAGTGGGTATTTGGGGGGAAGAGTATCATCCCTTAAATAAATGAAAATACTTCTACAGGATTGTAAAATTCATTTACATCCCTTAAAAATATAAAATTAATTTTTTGTAAAAATAAAAAATTGAATTAAAAATTTTTTTCTGCAATTAAATACAGTTAAAAAAATAATAATTACACGAAATACAACGTAATTTTAATTAACTAATGATTAAATAAGTAAATAAATAATTTACCTGTACGCGAGCCTCGGTTAAATTAATCTTCATAGCCAAATCCTCCCTGGTAAATACATCGGGGTAGTGAGTTTGTGCAAAAGCCGACTCCAATTCCTCCAATTGTTGCAGCGTAAAAGTCGTGCGATTTCGCCTCTGTTTTCTGCGGACAAACGAGTCCTCCCCGACGCCATGAAGCGCCGGATGGTACGCCGAGTAACTGGTGTCTAAAAAAAAAATCCATCATGAAATAAACCGAGAATTTGTGTTTTTTTTTTTCGCATTTATTTCACTTTAAAATAGTGAAAATAGAGCTTGGCTGTCGAGTTATCAACACACTCAGCCCCGGTTTATTTGATTTCCTACACGACATATCTGATTGACTAATGGAGCCTTAATTGGCATCAGAAACTCACACACAGACAGCGACTCTTATATGCAATTAACTCTGACACTGCTGAGCCCGGGTGGAGCCGTGAATGCAGCACAAAGCGAATTTAATCGCGCTGTATACACACAGTAAACGTTCTACCATCTAATTAACGTCTAATAAATTATTTCACAACCACAAAGCCGTTAATTAAAATAATATTTAATATTAATTTATATTAATTTACAATTAAATTTCATTTTTTCGTTCGAATTTTCCTTTATTTCCAAAAAACTTTTTTTTTTATTTATTGAATTAATTATTTTTTTACTACTCAAAAACATGTTTAATTATTTTTAAAAATTAATACAGTATATTTAAAAAAACCCTAAAAAAACTCAACAATCCTCTAACGGTGGTTAAAAGCTCATAAACCACCCTTTAAACACGTGATTTCCGGAATTTAACGACAAAAAAATTAAGTAATGTACTGATTAATGCTTTAAATCGCGATGGAATCATTTTGAAAAATTACTATAGTACTCAAAGAAACCTGAAAAAAATTTACAACCCCTTGACGTTCATTAATTTTCATAAATAATGGTTTTAAAAAATGTTTTTTATAATTGTAGGTAATTTTCGTGCGGTTTTATTTGAGAAAAAAATTTTTTTTTTGTGAATAAAATTGTTATTTATTCTGTAAATATTAATACCATTGATTTGACACATCTATCCATCTATCTCACAATCCCCTAAACAAATTCCCCTGGTTTTCTCCATCTGAAATCCACTCAAGATCTAATTTATCCCTGCCGAAAGTTAAGCTCAAAAGCTCTATATACACCCGCTGTCATTTCTCTCTCTCACTCGCCAACTGTGACCCTACAGAGATCTACTTACCGACCGAAAACCAAATTATAATATAATTATAGTAGAAGAAAAAATACCCTCTGACAACTCTATATATAAACCAACAATCTCACATTTCCATGAAATAAAACACAAATTAACCGTGAGCCAAGGGTGGTCGCTGCATGCGCGACAGCAAAACAGTCTTCTTCAAATGGGGGGCATTGTAAAGGAGCCGAGTGCGTGCTCGAGGGCCCTCCATCCGTTTTTTCAACGACAATTATCTTCCATCTCAAGGATCTATTCATGCAGAAAAAAAAATATCCTCCAATTAATCTGGATTTTTTTGTTAATTTTTGACAGACACCAAAGTTTTTTTTTTTCAATTCGTTGTTTTCATATTAGAACAAGGTTTTTTAAGTAGAAAAAAATTCAATAGAAAATTGTAACATAATATTTTATTCACGAAAAAAAAAGTAAGAAAAAAAATTTTAACAAAAAACTACAACAAAAAAAATTGTTAAATTAATAAAAATTAAGTATTATTATTTAATTTTATATATTAAGTGATCTAAGATAAATTTTTGAATATTTGGTTGTGATAAAAAAATTTTGTTTTTTTCGTGAAATTTTCGAACGGGTATACACACCCCTTTGAAATTCTATGATTTTCGTAATTTTTTTAGTTTTTTGCCAATAACTCGATAAATAATCAAGATAATGAAAAATATCATATAACTTAAATGATTAAAAATAAAATTTCCTACAAAAAATGTTAATTAAATTTTTTCATATCTTTCGTATTTTTTGAGATATAATTTTTTTTTTGAAATTTTGATTTTTTTAAATATCTCAAAAACAAAGTAAAATATCAAAAAAATATATTCTATATTTTTTGTAGAAAATCAAATTTACAATCTTTTTTAACTCTTAATATTTTTCATTATTTCAATTATTTATCGAGTTATTATGAAAAAACTAAAAAAATTACGAAAACCGTGCGATTTTCAAGGTGTGTTATATTTTTCCGAAATTTTTTGCAAAAAAATTTTTTTTCTCTATGAAAAATTAGTATTAACACAAAAATCAGTGTTGAAACTCATATGCATCAAAAAAACTAAAAATTACATATTTAGGCTGACATAACATAGGTTTTACTACTTAAAAAAAAATCCAAAAAAATCGTTTTAGCCACGAAAACCGAGTAAAGACGTCAAGAATGACCTCTAGATTGGGTTATTCAAAGTTTCGACCACCTAGGAAGATCACATGACCCCATGAACACGAGGGTAAATTGACTTTTTCTTGAAAACTTGACAAAACTTGGCTATTCATGACTTTGGTCGCATCTTAAGACCGTTGAAATCCACTCAGAGGGTTGCAATAACGAAACTAACCCTCTTGAAACGCCTTAAACTAGTCGTGGTGGATGCAAGAAAAAATAGTTGGGGGTGAAAAAGGGAGAAAAAATGGTCGTACAGCTGGAGCACTTCCTCTATTATGAAGCCCACGTCTCTCTGTTGCTCCCTCTGCCAGGATAAACAGGTTAGGTAACTACGTGATAAGTTAGTAAGTGGGTTCACTCGGCCCATGGTCGACTGTGGACCCCATCAACTGCACTCTCCCCCCAGGACTCTCGCACCCAGACTCGCCCCGACCTCGTTAGTGTCATTAGTGATGGTTGGGGTGTCATTAGATTTGTTCGCTGCTACGTGTAGTTTTCCAGGATGTCCAGAGGACGCCTCCTCGCAGTATTGTAATCCAATGAAAAATAAATTACCCTTAAAATTTGCTTTTATATGGAATTTTTCAGAGTTTCCTTCAGGATATAATTCTAAATGAAACATTGAAATATTTGACATGGTATTAAGTTTAGAATGTATTTTATGTTGCCGGCACGATTGAATCGATCATGAGAGACATTTGATCAATAATTTACAGAATAATATCCTTCATATTACGTATTACGGCCCTCTAGTACAATTCTGTGCGTTTTGAAGAATACCTGAATAATATATCTCAATGCAAAGGGAGGAAGGAAAAGCCCTGGAGTAGCAGAGGCGGGTTAGAAATTTAAAGTGACGCGTTGTACGCGCTCACCAGGGTGAAATGGGCATTCGGGAAATTGAAAAACGGTAAAACGAGTTATAAATTTCATGGTTTCTATGTGTGTATATATTTACTCGAGTATTTAAAGTGGATAGGAATCAATTTCTAATTTTTTTCTTCTGATAAAAATATAAAAATAACAGAAATTCTATAACTTGAGCTAGTTATTATTAAATATCTTGTAAATTTTAATAGTTACAAGATTATTACAAGAGATAATTTTTGTAGAGGATTGTGTGCTCTATAAAAAAGGTCCTTTGTGAAAATTTCGTAAATCGATTATTTATGGATTTTTTAAGGACTTACAGGGGTGCGTGGGGGCGAACGAGTACTCGAGCGTGTGCGGCAACCGGGGCGCCGGGAGTCCGGGTGGGCAGTGATAGCAAAACATGCTCCCGGCTCTGGCGGTGACCCCCGGGGCGGCACCTGGCCCCCCGGACGTGCCCGTGCCCGCCACCGGGTTCTGAGGCTGCGGCGACGTCTGGCGTTGGTGATTCTGCGGCTGGTGAGCATGCACCGAGCCAATCTGTAAATGAAAAATTACTCTATTAACAAAAACATTAAAAAAATATTATAAATTTAGGAGGAGAAGGATTATTGCTGTGCCATTTTTTTAATACATAGTACATTAATAAAAAATTTATGTCGATAATTTAATCATTCTCCCAGTCGGTACGATCAAAAAATCATAATTAGAAACACGCCTATCCGAGTAGGGGATGTTGAAGGGTAGGCCGATTATCGTATAAATGCGTTCGCAAATTATAAATTCACCTGAATTATTAATCAGGCTTCATAATTGAATATAAAAGACCCTTTACCATTGATAATCGCTATTTTTTTAAATATAAAAAATTTATTTTCATAAATTTTTATTATAAGGTTATTTTTATGGATTATTTATGGATTGAATTTAAACTTTTTTCTTTAATATAAAATAAGCGAAAAAAAAATTTTTCACTCGGGGTAATTTTTAAGGATTAATTTACATTTTTTAAAAAAAGTTTTCAGTTAGGGGTAGTTTTTAGGGATTCATTTCTTATACTTTACATTTTTTATCCATATGGGTAATTTTAAAGAAAAAATTTTCTGTTTCATGAAAAAAAAGTTTTTAAGTTTTTTGTTATTAGGGGTTGTTTTTAAGGGATACTTTGTATTGTTCAGAGGATTTTTATACTGTATTTAATTTTATTTATGTAAAATTTTTGATTTAAGGATTTTTTTTTAACTATAATTCTTGGTTTGAGATAGCGCCATCTCCGTTCATTTACTTCACCACCGGCCACCCCGAATGGATGTAATGCTGAGAGGGACAAATTGAATTTTAGATCATGGCGTGCTTCGACGGCGTCCGGGGAGTATACCCGAAGAGCAGCCGCCGAGATGATACTAATTGAAATTTGAAATTGATATTAGCGGATTATTATCCCACCCTTGCTCCTCGTCTACGCCAAGCGGTCTATGTATATTTTGGTCATGAATTCGACACTGAGACGATGAGGTTGTTTCCGATGGCTTCCGCAACCGCGCGAAGAACAAATTCATAGATTTATGGAAAATTCTTAAAATAACGCAAAAAAAAAGTAAAACTCAAAACAAAAAAAGTAAGTTGCTTGTATTAAAAATTTTTTTTAATTTTTTCAAAGGATTTTTCCTGATAATTAACGAACTTTACATTATCTATACAGCGACCCTTCAACCCTTAAAACATTAAAATGTCTAAAATTTAATATATCACCCTTGAAATAAAAAAAAAACTTCATACATATCCAACTAATGTTTAATATCCGGATTAAATTTCGATTTTTCAAGTACCCCAATTCCCTCGAGAAAAATCCCTACCCCCGCGGGCCAAGTGCACCCTTTTACTGCGAGATTACAAGCCACAACTACTGCAACTATCTCTCACTGGGGATAAAAAAAGGTGCCCCATCACATGACAACCCCCTGCGGAGCAAATGCGCTTTGGTGCGAAGGTGGCGCCACTGCGGCCCACTAATGTTTTTATCGTGCAACATACGCGTCGACAGAAGGGATGAAATGTAGCGAGGCTAATCCGCGCACTCGGGGAAGGGGCGCACTTCTTTGCCTGTGTTGTTTGTTTGTTAAAATAGGGGTTGGCCATGGCATGTGGTCTACGAAGCGATATTTTTGCGGCTACCCGTCGATATACTGTGTACTCATGGTGTTTCATTGTACGATTATCCGATTGTCAAGGGGTGCTCTTCATGGGCTTTTTGATTTTTACTCATTTTGTTGAAAGATTTTTCACACATTTAACTACTCAAGCCTTAGAAAACTGTAAACTCCGGTCGTTAATGCTTTAATTAACGAAAAAAAAATCTTAAAAATATTTTTAAAATCGACTACACGGTCGGTAATAAAGATTTAATGATCAAAATATATTTTTATTTTGAGAATTGTATTTTTTTTTTTCGATTTAAAATCGCTGAATCGATTATATAAATGAAAAAAAAAAAAATGTTAGAGTGAAGAATAAAATTTTTTTAAGCGGGTAGCTAAGAGTTATTAAAAAAAATATACATGAGAGATGCTTATTAAATTGTGTCATGCATAAATGAGGGTCTCTGTATCCATTTTTATTTCGTTCAATTAATTTTAACCGTTATAAATACATCGTCATATACAAAGTATGTTTATTTATTTTTCTAGATCAATCACGTTACACTCGGAACAATTGAAATAAATTTGCCCAATTGAATCGCTCGTTTCTAATTTATTAGTTCGTCATGGGTAAAATAATTTTACCGACATATTTCATTAACTGATTTTTTTTTTTCACTGTTATATATTTTAATATGAAAAAAAATTATTTCATGTTTATATAGAATAATATAATGTGAAAATAGTGCCAATTAATGACACGGAATCGGTTTTAATTGGTTGCGGGTATTTAATGTGTGCAAGTAATGAGACTTCGTCGCGTGCCGAATTATTCGACGCTGACGTAACAATCGCTGCAACTCCCGCGGGGTGAGATGCGCCATCACTTTGGTCATTTGCCGCGCGCGTTTGTCCGCCAATTATACAATTAACTCACGCGACAATCCAGATGAAATTTCAAGTAGTTTTTATTTGATTGACGGATGGAAATTTATCGCTCAGTTATATTTTTCTATTTATTCATTAAGGGCAATAAAAAAAAATTTTTTTTTTTGTTTCGACCATGGAAATAAATTATTAATAATTGTATATATGTTTGAATAACCTCAATAATCATGTGTAAATAGCTTTAATTATTCTAAGAATTTTTTTTTTTTCATTATTTAATCGAGAATTTTATTTTTTTTTTTCAGAAAAACAGAATTTGTAAAATTTCCTGATAGTTTTTTTACGATAACTCGATAAATACACATGATATCAAAAAATATTATTCTTAATAAATTGTTAAGAATTCAATTTTCTACAAAAAATGTCTTATAAATTTTTGTCTATTTTGCTTCTCTGCTTAATATTTTCATAGGTTTAATTTTTCATTCTAACAAAAAACAGGTATATTTCAGCTTAAAAAATTTAAGTATTAAAAACACTTAATTTAATGATAAAAAATCAATTTTTCCAAATGAAAGTCACATGATCATAAATTCATATTCATTTCTATACATCAATTTAACCGTTGTCATAAATCGGTATATACAGCGACAATACATGCAAACTCGAGGTTCGTCGTCGAGTTAACGTATTTAATGAGGGTTAACTTTGCATATGTTGTACAGAGACTATATATACGTGTAATAGTGAGCTATTTTAACTATATCATCGACTAAGTGTATATTCTCATCAAACGTTATACACTTTACGTGACCTCATCATTTTCCATAGACGAATATTTGCGTGGGGGCTGCAACCCTATACGACTATTAACCCGCACTTTTTACCGCGTGCTTATACAATATGTTCGCTTAGTTGCACAATGACAATCGCGATTATAGAGCCGGCGATTTGCCACGTGGGGTTGTTCTGCACCCTCAAAGCTTCCATGACGAATTTATGTCCGGAAACCGGACGCAATGACCGGCCCCAGTTATTCCGCTCGCTCTGCATGAGAAAAATCAAAGAAAATTTTTATTTATTTATAAATAATTTTTATTGTATTCAAGAATTTGTCACGAGAGGTTAAATGATATAGTTCTTTGAAGGAAAAGAATTTTTTTTCTCTCTGTATAGTGCATTCACCAATGAATCTTAATTCATTCTTGTGTGTAGTTGAACTGAATTAAATTACACTCAGTCGCTTACATCATCGCACACCCAATAAATTCCGGGGGTTAATTCAAGAGACAAATATGTTTGTGACTCTCGCTTTTAGCTTTTATTACATTACGAGTAAATAGCTATATTTAAAGCTTACGATACAACCGTCATCTTTGTAGATTGTTTTTTTTTTTTTTCTAATATCAAAAATGAGGTTTAAAATAATTAAGAATTTAGTGTTGCCTTTTTTTTTTGATTATTTGATTGACAAAATGTGAAGGAATTACTTGTAGTAATTTTTAATAAATAAATTTATGATGAAAAAATGAATTTGATGAGATATGATATATTTTTTAAGAATTTTTCCTGGATTCCAGGATGATGAAAAAATGAATTTGATGAGATATGATATATTTTTTAAGAATTTTTCCTGGATTCCAGGAGTCTTCCAAAGGATGTTTAACTGCTTTAAACTGTCAAAAATAGTTTGGAGTACCTTATGAAACAGTTTCACACTCTAGATTTTATTACATAACTTGTAGTAATTTTTAATAAATAAATTTATGATGAAAAAATGAATTTGATGAGATATGATATATTTTTTAAGAATTTTTCCTGGATTCCAGGCTTTAAACTGTCAAAAATAGTTTGGAGTACCTTATGAAACAGTTTCACACTCTAGATTTTATTACATCTGATCGTAGAGATACAGTAACTTGGAGCTTTAAACTGTCAAAAATAGTTTGGAGTACCTTATGAAACAGTTTCACACTCTAGATTTTATTACATCTGATCGTAGAGATACAGTAACTTGGAAAAATCGAAAAAAAAAGACTTTACGACATGTGAAAAGCAATAAAAAAAATTCCAACCAATTCGCCCACAAGGTCTTTCACTCACAACTCCTCTTGTTTCTTGTATGTGCAATCGTAAAATCAATACGACGATCCAGCTCCTGACTGGCGGTGCACCAATTGAGCTCGTTGAATCTGTGCCCCGAGCCACGCGGTTACGCATGTTCGAGTGTGTCAGGCATATGGACTTGAATTAGAGATGAAGAGCGTTTGATCTAGTCCTGCTGTGATCGATGAGTGAGCCTGATGCTTCCATGCCAAACAAGTTCGTCCGTGTAATTGGTAAATTGGCAGATTAATCGAATCAATGCGGACCAGTAGACAATAAATGATTTCACTACTCATGATTGCAGCTTTATGTTGACAAATTGACTAAATTAATTGATACTATATTGCACAATTTTACCAACTTATTAATCATTTATATTTCAATTACATTTCAATCATTAATTAAATTTTTTTTATGTATTTTCAAAAATTATCTTCTAAAAAAATTTATTATCTACAATAAAAATTTTCTTTTTTAATTAATATCTCTAAAACTAATAAAATTACAATAATAATTGATTAAATCTTTTTTGTTGGAAATTAAATTTTCTATAAAATTCATTTAATTTTTTTTTTTTTTTTCTATCTTGTAATACAAAGGATTTATCATGGAAAAATTGATGAGAAATCACGATGAAAATTTGTTAAAAAATTTTTTTTTGCATGATATATTTTTTTTAAATTAAAAACAATGTTTTTTTGATTGTTTTAGGAGTTTATTTGATGATTTTAAATAAAGTCAATAGCTTGAAAGGGCCATCGAATTATGGCAGAGAGTTGAAATGTTTACGGCGAATTGCACGCAGGCATTGAAAAAAAAAAACAGAGTCCGGAAGGGTAGTACGAGGGTGACAGCAGACAGAAAAGAGACGTAATGCGGCGGAATCGAGTGGATGTTTGGGTGGAAGAGGCGCATAGGGTGTGATGGAGTCGAGTGGCTTGATCCCACTGATGGTTGATTTTGTTTATGTATACGTGTGTCTCTGTACACAAAGTAGCACTGTGTAACCCCTGACTATCAGATAGGCTACGGATCCCCTAGGGGCTGAATCCGGAAGCGAATTGGAATTTCGATGGCCCTTGGAATATCTCCGTTATCTTCTCGGCCTATCAATTGATTTAAATCACATAATCTTGAATGGGAAAAGTTGGATATCTATTATAAATCAATTTAAAATTTATAAAATAAATATTTTTAAATGATTTTTTTATTTATTTTTTTCAATCTGTCGGTAAAGTACGTTAAAAATGGCCGTTAGAATTTTTACAATTTTTTTTTTATTATTGTTATATTCTTGTAATTGTTTTAAATCTTGTTATTATTGTCAATTTGAATTTTTGTAATTCTTGTAAACCTATTGGAACTGTAAAAATTTGAATTTTTTTCTAAAAACTTTTTTGAATTCAAATTTATTTCTCCAGTTTTTGATGATTTTTCTGTTCATTATCAGTTTTTATTTCGATAAAAAAGAGATAAATGGAAAAAAAGAAAAATTCTTGTTGATCCATGAGACGTTCGTCGAGCCGAACGGATCGTCCAGAGTGAGATATATTGATCCAGGCGGGAGTGGAGTCAATGATGGGAGATGAATGAAGTGATTCAAGACGTGGCACTCTATAAAACAATTCCATAATGGAAATAGGATTGCGAAGATTTATAAGACAGAATGTTTGATGATCGGATTCGCCACGAAGGAGGTATAGAGGTCTGCGAGGGCCGCAATGAACGAGAGCTATCGTTGCCGGAGGGGGTGGATCCATACAGAGAGAAATGATGAGGGTGAGGCAAGACAGAGAGAGGGTTTGAGATCTCGTGGTTTCGCCTCAGGGCCACCATTTCCAACGCAACCGCTCCGGGACTTGCAGCGCTATATTCCAATTGCCTCCTGTTTGATATGCTGCAATTTGGTCCAATATGTCGCGCCCCCTAGATCGTCATAGTCTCAAACATCCCTCGTCTTATTTCCGCTTGTCTTTGAAACTAACGAAAAAAAAAAATCAGCTTCAAAAATGCACGTCAAACCTTTGTTTCATACATTTCAAACTTGAAAGTCACATTGTTCAATCAAATTTAGTAAAATATTCACATAAAAAAAAATTATTATAAATTATTATTATAAATAAAACGAGGCGATAAATTACAAAACAAAATTTTATTAGACTGTAAAAAGGACTAGAAATCGACTGTCAAGTGTTTCGAATCTCGAAAGTGGCTCTCAAGGTACATACAATGACCGGAAACAAGGTTTGCAAATTGCCGATGACAGGTGGGGGCGATAGTGGAATAAAAAAAAATGTTGATCCATTGGGCCGGATATTGGCTGGCATTGGAATCCGATGGTCAATGTTTTCTCTACTGCCGCATGCACACGCGTGTATTGTAACCAGAGCGAGAGAGCTTAATGTGGTTTGCAAATCCATGGATTCACCGTCGAGGGTTTGAATAAATGAAGCCGCATCCGCGCACTCACGCACACACTGCGCATCCTCTCACTGTGTGTCATATCCGATCAGAGAGCTCAAGCTGGTTGGACCGCTGATCGTCAAATTCATTTGTGACGCGGCCAATTATTCATGGCGCGAAGCGCACCGATTAAAGCGTTCCAAACGACATTTCCACCTCTCTTTTACGTACATGTATAGATATTCTGTTCAAAATAAATCCTAGAATTATACTACTTCTTTATCCTAATTTTCCATTGAATATCTAACTTCAAAATTAGCATGAAAAATGTCTTAAAAAAATTTTATTTATAGAAAAATCAATAAAAACAATTTTAAAAAAAAGTTATTGATATTTAAAAATTTTATTTATCGATAAAAATTGGTTAAAAATTTTTTTTTTTTAATTGAAATTTTTGTGTGGAAATTTTGTTTTTCGGTTGAATATTTTTAGGAATAGAGATTTAATTTATAAGAGTTGAAATAGTTGAGAATTGTTTGATATAAAATGACAGAGAGACATTTATTGCGCTGAACTGCTTGGCCAACAACAAATTGACGATGATCATGCTGATGGAAATAGTCCTCTGATTAATTTCATTCAACACCACACCGAGACCACAAACGACGAGGAGTCACTCTCAAGCACTTGGAGCAATCAAGTTACTCCAACTTGTCTGAATTGGAATCAAGAGAGCAAGAAAATGGCTCGTGGCACCATCATCATCAGCTTCATGACTGCGCTATTGCCTCGATCAATCGCTCGATTTATCTCTGAGCGCCTTATAAGCAATTTTCGATCAACTTACTCAACTTAATTTAGATATTTATTTATTTTTAACCATCTAGCGATGAAATATTATCAAATCAACACTTTTTCAAATTTCAATAAAATTTTTACAATAAATATTCATGTAATAAAATTTTTATTAGAATAATTTCATATAAAAAAAATTATATGGAATTTAATTTAATTTAAGATATGATTTAACAAGTGATTATATTAAATTAGGCTTGATGTCATAGTTTTATAAAAGTATTTTTAACTTTATTATTTGTGATATTAAAAAAAAAAATCATTGTTTTAATTTTTTTATTTATTCGATATGTTTTAAGGTCTAAAAAAACTCGGGGAAATTATTAAAATTATTTTTTTTTTCTTAATTTTGGAAAGAAAAATCTTTATAAATTTATTGCAAGCTCATGCGAGAGCTTTTTTTAAATGTACAAAAAGTTCAAGAAAAATATTGAAAACCTTTTTTTATCGTAATTTCATTTTAAAAATCTGAAAATTCTTACAAATTTATCGCAAGCTCAAGTGAAATTTTCGTGATTTCACTGAAGAATTATGATCTACACCACGTGTATTTCCTCTATAGTATAAGCAGTATAACTTCTGGCAAAGTTTGCGTCTAGAGGAAGTGTCCACCGTCCGCGACGCAGAATAAACGGTCAGTGACGCGCGGTAATAGTCGACATCCTAATCCTGGCCCCCTACAGCTTAATGCCATACACTCGGCAATGATAATACTGCATGTGCTTTTTATCATTATGAAGCGGAGCGTGTGTGTATTAGGGTAATGAGCGAGCACAACGGGGCGCTATGTCGTCCTACATTGTGACCCTCATCACAAGACCAATCAGTTGGAATCCAATCTGACCTTTGTCTTGAGGTATATGAGAGCTGAGGCGCGCGCAATAAATGCTTTTTCTTTTAATGTCATCATCGTGATGATTATATATGTTGTATCGCCTCAATTGCCAGACAATTCACTCATCGCGCGCGACGACAGCAGAAGCTTTGCGTCAGGACGAGACTCTTAAAATGACGCAGTGACGTCACTGGGTCAGGACCTGCTTTGTTTGTGAGCGTGTGTATTTTGTATAAACATCTGCGGGTAAATTTTCTTGATGTATGTGTGCGATCGAGACTGTGGGAGGGCCCGCAGCTGCTCTGGCTGCCAACACAATAATATCTAATTAATTTATTAATGAGGTTAAGTTGGCAGGATTGGACGGCAGACAGTAGCGCGCGCCGCCACACTGCTTGTAATATCAGAGTGTCGCTTATTATAATACTTTTATATTGTCCGCTGTAATTTAATTTCGACATTTTATTCATTTTTGATAGAAGAAAATTTTTTTTCTTTCTTTCTTTCGGTTATAATTTTTTTTTTTTTTTTCCTTTAGCCAAAATAAAATTAATATTTTTATTTGAAAAGAAAAAAAAAAAAAAATTCTTTTAACCACCTGCCAGTGAAAAAAAAAACACCCCTTAAATTTCCCGCTAAATACTCTACCCTGGAGAAATTGAAGGAAATGTTTTAGTTGGATATATGTCGGTGAGAAAGTTTTGAGCTTTTCTGCGCGAAAGCTTAGCCAAGCCGACAGCTGCCAGAGTCCCCAGAGAGGGATTGAGCTCAGCAGGGTGAGAAAAATGATTTCCGACAGCCCACCACCAGCGCAAAAAAATTAAATTAACGAGAAAAAAAGAAAAAATTACCTTGACAAGCGGTGGACTGGGATGAAAAGCGGTCGGCGGACTCGCAGGAGGCCCAACGCCTCCAGGCGAGAGGGCGCCACCGCCGGGGGTGAGAATCCTGGACTCGTGGCTGAACAACACTGTCGTGAGCTTTTCCGCGAGCCCGCGGATTTTTTTTTTTCTATTAAAAATAATATATTTCACCAACACGGCCAACGTCACAAAACCGAGAAAAATTCACCACCATTCAGACACAACTAAAAATTTGTTTTTCCACTTGAATATTTTCTCAATAAAATTTTTCCAACCGCCGATTAATATCGCACGATCAGGAGAAGACTCTCGGACGCGCGCTGATCGTCGAGTCTACGAAATTCTCGAGTGAAAGCGTGCTGAAACCGTGGGCGTGCGCACGCATGCGGACAATCATCTCCGGGGCGGGATTTAATCCCCTACTTGGGCCACGGCAAATGGAGATGTTCCCCCCGAGCCACGTGGTTTTATTGGGCAAATAATGCCAACGACAAACATACCTATTCCGGTTACAGCGCTCGATCTCGTTTTAGATGTCGCGCGTGTGTGTATATACGCGATGTCGTGCTCGTGTTTCTGTCTTGGATTCTCGTTATTTGCCACGTACGACCTTATACGATATATATTCTCTCTTTCGGTGTAAATCGTGTTTACTCCTCGTCCAGAGTCATTTCCAAGGGGTGGTTGATTTTCTTTTTTTTTTTACTTCTCTCATTCGCTGTCGACGACGATGCGCGACGACTCGGGGGAACCACTTGCTCTTCCACACGCTAAAATTTGATAAATTTCAGTTTGATTGTCACTCGTCGTGTTGATGGATTTTTTTATGTTATACTTATATAACACAGCTTTTTATCAAAAAAAAAAAAAGGATGATGAGGTTCAAATATAAAAATTGATTTTTTTCCATTTTTTTTTCAGCAAAAATTTTTATTTTTTCGATATTTTTTTGTTGTTATTCAGAGTAGATTGTGATGAAGGGTGAAAATTTTATATTTTTTTTAGAAAAAATAAATAATTTTGTATTTTTCTCCTACATTTTGTTAGAATTTATCGGATAAGAAAGTTAATTTTATTATTTAAATATTTGTCTCTATTTTTATAGGGGTTGTTGTTTGAGGGTTGAAAATTTCTTAATACATGTTAGTATTATTTTGCTTTAATAAATGTAAAAAAAATTTCCTTTTTTATGGTGTTATCAAATCCCCTATTTTATAGGAAAAAAAGTTTATATTTATAAAAATAAATTTTTTTATTGTAATTGAATGTTTTTTTCATTAAAAAAAAAAAAAAAACCCGAAATGTGTTGCTATATATTTGGTATTGAAATATTCGAGAAAACCGAGAGAAATTGTGATAAAATAATTGAATTAATATCATTAAAACGCTTTCATTCGGACTCTCGGTGCTGGCGGTGTCTAAAGAGGATGCCACGCAGCCAAGGGCAGCAGAGTAATATGCAGGAGACACGACAGGGGGAAAGGGGATGATGCTAATACATAAAGTAGCTTAAAGTAGAAAATTGTGGAAGCGTCGTGATGCCCGGTGATTGCGTTACCTCCGGGCTTTGATTTAAAATGCAACGAGGGGCATTACGGAAGTGCGGAGGATATACGGGAAGTCGAGAGGGTGGAAGGGGCGAGACTGCGCGCCCGAGGGATGAACAGTTGGGGGGTAGGTCGAATTCTCTCACTAGGGAGCGTCCTCAGCGCCATCTTTCTTTCCTCGTGCCAACGAGGGATAAAAGGGGCGAAGGTCTAAAAAAAATTTTTTCTTCCCCAATCATTTTTTACCACCCCTACTCCCTGTTTTTCTCGCAATAGTAAAAAAAAAAAAAATCTCACGCCACATTATAAGAGTGTTTAAAAAACATTCTCCAAAAAAATCGAAGAAACAATCCTTAAAAAAATATTTTCAACCCCTATTTTGGGGGTTGATTTTGCGAGATTTTGATATAAAAAATTTTTTGGGAATGAAGGGTAGATTCTTTGTAAAGAGAAAAAAAAAAAAATTTTTTTTACCAACCCTTCAATTTTTTTTTTATTTTTCTTGGATTTTCCGTGTTTTTTTTTTTTTCATATGGTAATTGCGTCAGTGGGGTATTTCATTAGGGGTGGCTCTGTTCGGAGCTCTAAAATGCGATTAGACTGTAAACGGTGTAGCAAGAGAACGCGGAGACACGATAGGCCAAGCGTGGGGGATGAATTCTCGACTTTGAACGAGAGTGACAGGAGACAGACAGCTCGGGACGTCGGGGTGAAACCTCAAGAGACCCGGCGAGACCTCGACAGATGATTTAACGTGGGTTACCACCTGTCAATATCAAAGATATATATATTGTACCCATTCTTTTCGATCAAATATCCCGAGGACTTGAGAGATTCGACAAATAGGGTCACGTGTAGCCGCTATATCACTTACGATAATTTTCTTACATCATTTTTCCAACATCAAACGACAGATTTTCTTGACAGAAGTATATAAAACTTTTTTAGTAAAATCATTTTTTCAACAAAAAGTTGAATTTTTCATTTTTATAATATTTTTATATGAAAAATTATCGATGTTTATTTTGTAGACCAATATTTTTAAAAGAAAAAAACTAAATTGGAAGTAAAAAAACATTTTTTTCCTTATACACGTATCATGAGAGATTCACTTTGCATGCAAAAAAGTAAAGAATGACGATAAGAGAGTGGAGAAATAGGGGTGTGAGAAGGGGGCACGCTTGATATATAAAGTATACACGTGATGTGGCTTTGATCTCAACCTTCTCAACGTATTCTCTATACTACATAATACCCCTCTTTGGGATGAAGTATCTCCCCTCTTCCAAATATCCAACTAAACGATAACTTTATTTATTATTCATCCTCGTGGTGCACTGCGCCCTCTGCCTATCGTCTAATTTGCGCAATTTTTCCTATACCCGAATTTTTTTTTATTAATCTATTCAAATATGATAATACATGCAATATAAAAATTTAAAAACTATCATCCCTTAAACGATTAGTTAAGAAAAAAAAGTGTTAAAAAATTTTTTAACCTTTTTAATCTTTAAATTTATCTTTAAAAATTATCATATCTTCAAGAAATTTGTATAAATTAGCGTAAAAATATTTTTTAACCCTTATAACAAAAATTACAACTTTTTAAAATATCGGTTAATTTTCCTAAAAAAATTTTTTTCTACTTTTTGACGCCTTAAACATTAATTATTAAGTTTAAAACATCTTATATAAAAATTTTATAATCCTTGAAAAATTAACCCCGCGTATACTAAAATTCATAATCAAACAATTTCCACCCGCAAAAATCATTTTAAATTAACCTCAAAAATCTTTTTCAACTCTCTAATAATTCCTAATATATAGAAACTTAATAATAAAAAAATCTAAAAAAAAATTTTCAACCCTTAAAAAACGACCCTCAAGACCTATAATATCGCTGAAACTATACTTAAAAATATTTGTTCACAACTCTCCAACCGTCAAAACATTATTTACTAGCTGCAAGATGGCTTATAAAAAATTTTTAACCCTTGAAACAACCCCAAACCCCATAATGTTGATAAATCTACAAAAAAAAAAATTACTCCCAACCCTCCAATCCTTAAAACATTAACATAATATAGTATATATTGAAATCTTTTATAAAAATTATCCAACCCCGAAAAAACTACCCCCTAACAGCGCCCACCCTCAAAAATATCAAAAAATGATCCTAAAAATCTGCGAAAAACTAAAAACACCCATTGAAAAACAAAAATAATATTTAAAAAATTTTATTTATTTGCAAAATTCCTTAAAATAAACCGCAGTATTAAATAAAAAAAAATATAAACAATTTTTCGAAAAATGATCTATACATAAGGCGAATAAAAATTGAAAAAGCGCGAGGCGTGCGATGAAGCTGCTAATAAGCGATAACGACGCTCGAGAAAGGATAATCCAATCTTGGGTTTCCACACGGCTTCCGTAGCGCCATCTAGCGCAAGTGAAAACGCCGGGGGTTGTAATATAGTGTTATATACGATCCCTGATTGCCTGCTGAAGCTGCACATGCGCAGCACAGATGGAAGCGTAACGAGTACACAATGCGATGCAAATTGGGCCGCTAGCAGAGCGCGGCCAGTCAATCGCTCTGGCTACTACCCGCCGAGCAGAGCCCGCGATGGTATTACTAACATCGCTATTCTATTATGACATTACCAGCCTGTCTCCTCCTCGCCCCGCTGCCGCACACGCTCCCGTGCTCTATTATCCGCTTCTGCAGGCTCCGTTGCGACGCCACTACACCCACGTAGATCCACTCGCCGCCGACCCTCGCTTTAGGCATCCAATCAGCTAACTCGGTAACTCGCTGCCACCCGCGCGAGACAATGACGAAAGCAGCGCCTCGGGCTGTCGCATCCTCGCATTGTGAATCATGTATAGATGGGTGTATATATTTTTATGCACACATTCATGACGCTGTCACTCGACGACGTCGGGCGTGCTCGGAAACGAGTGCTTATAGTTGAGCAGTCAGCAGTTCTCACAATTATTGTTATATCCAGCTAAAGATGTAGAAAGGTTATATATGCTGTCCTTTATATTATTTCTACCCTAATCACAGCAGGTCCTTGGAATGAAAAATAAGTAAATAATGTCCTTGCACCTGCGTCCTTGGCGAATTCGATCTTGACCCATTCATAAGTAACAAAATAAATTACTTTTTTCTTAATTGATATTAAAAAAAAGAAAAAAAAAATAATAATTTTACTGCGCTAAAATTATTAAAAAATTTTTTTTTTTTTCAAATTAATGAAATATGTAATTTATATATAAGTAATATTGCTTTTCATGAGAAGTTCATAATGGCCTATCGGTTAAAATGCTCGCGCGTGAAGTCCGAAGGCGCGGGTTCGAGTCCCGCATGCAGTATTTTTTTTTCTTCAAACTTGCATTGTTTATCTTATACAGCGTTTTTTATGTGGTAATCCAATTAATTTACTTTATTTAAGCAATTATCTAATGCCTAAATAGGAAAAAAAATGTTTTTTGAAAGTTTGGTTTTTCCGAAATTCCGGCTACGGATCGATAGTTACAGAAAATTTCATAAAACGTTTTTTATAGCAAATTAAACTTCCCACAATTTATATATAATGCAATTGTACAATATCTTACGTATTTACCGAGTTATCACAGAAAAACTAAAATTAATATTGGTTTTTTAACAATAACTCGATAAATAAGGGAGATATCAAGAAACATTACTCTTGATAAAGTGTTTAAAATTAAATTTTCTATAAAAAACCTTCTACAAAATTTTCTGTGGCTATCAAACTTTGGCCAGAAATCGCCAAAAACTGAATTGAAAAATGAGAAGGGGGGACCCTTCTCATTTATTCGAAAATTTATTTCACAGTAGAGCATCGGGGAGTTGTTTAAAAAATAGGAAATTAATTGTTAAACAAAATTCAGCATAAAAAACTGCATAAAAATGCGTTTTTCCCTTGTTTTTTAAGGAAAAACGTAAATTTTCAGACGTGTGGCGCCATCTAGCGGTCGGCACGGAGAACTAATTTTCTATTGTTCGATTGTCACTTTTCGTTTTTCCTCAATATCTCGCGAAATAAGGGAGACATCGAAAAATGTCACTCTTTGTAAATTGTCGAGCATTAAATTTTCTACAAATTATATTTAATACAATTTTCTGTAACTCTTCATGCGTAGCCAGAAAATCGAAAAAACTAAATTTAAAAAAACATTTTTTTTTGTGATTAAAGGCTTTGAATTAGTCTAATTATCAATTATATACAATAGAAAGTTGTTTAAACCATGGAATTCGCGTTATTTGCGCCTTTTTTCGTGACGAAAATAATTTGAGTTTTTTGGCTATAAAACCTGCCCCATTCGTTGAATAAGCAATTTTTTAATGTATTATTATCAATTATATTTGTAAGAAAAATTTTGCGACGCTCAAATTACGAAAAAAAAAAATTTTTTTTTTTAAATTCATGAAATGTGTAATTTATATATAAGTAATATTGCATTTTATACAAAGCTCACAATGGCCTATTGGTTACAGTGGTCGCGCGCGACGCCTGAGGGCGCGGGTTCGAGTCCCGCAGGCAGTACTTTTTTTTATTTGATCAAATGATATTTTTGTAAATGAAATTCTTTTTTTTTTGTTGATTCATTAAAATTTTTCATGAAAAGTTCGGAAATTTGTCTAAAAAATTAGTTCTGCAATTTGCCGCGAGGTGGCGCTGCGGTCGGAAAACATTATTTTTCGTTTTTCCTCAATATCTCGCGAACTAAGCAAGATATCGAAAAATGTCACTCCTTTTAAATTATTCAGAATTGAATTACCTACAAATTATAATCAGTAAGATTTTCTGTAGCTCTTCATCCGTAGCCAGAAAATCCAAAAAACTGAATTTCGGAAAATGTTTTTTTTTTTCTTGATTAAAGGCTTCTAATTGGTCTAATTATCGATTACATACGATAATAAGTTGTTTAATTCACGGAATTAGCGTTATTTTAGTGTTTTTTCGGCGCTAAAAAAATCTGACCTTCTTTAAAACACTAAAATAACGCTATATTTATAGATTAAACAACTTTTTATTGTATATAATTATTAATCCAACTAATTAGAAGCCTTTAATCAAGAGAAAAAAAAGATTTTCTGAAATTCAGTTTTTTTGGATTTGCGGCTACGGATAAATAGCTACAAAAAATTTTATACGACGTAATTTGTAGGAAATTCGATTTGCAATAATTTATAAAGAGTGGCATTTTGCGACATCTCTCTTATTTCGCGAGATATCGACGAAAAACGAAAAATCACGATTTGCGACCGCCGCGCCACCCCGCGGCAAATTGCAGAACTAAATTTTCGATGAAAAATTCGTCAATTCGCCTGAGAAAATTAGTTCCGCAATTTACCACCAGGTAGCGCTGCGGTCGCAAATAGTGATTTTTCGTTTTTCGTCGATATCTCGCGAAATAAGGGAGATATCGCAAAATATTACTCCACATAAATTATTGCAAATTAAATTTCCTACAAATGATGTCGAATGGAATTTTCTGTAGCTCTTAATCTGTAGCCGAAAAATCCAAAAAACTGAATTTCAGAAAATGTTTTTTTTTCTCTTGATTAAAGGCTTGTAATTAGTTGGATTAATAATTATATACAATAAAAAGTTGTTTAATCCATAAATATAGCGTTATTTTAGTGTTTTAAGGAAGGTCAGATTTTTTTAGCGTCGAAAAAACACTAAAATAACGCTAATTCCGTGAATTAAACAACTTATTATCGTATGTAATCGATAATTAGACCAATTAGAAGCCTTTAATCAAGAAAAAAAAAACATTTTCCGAAATTCAGTTTTTTGGATTTTCTGGCTACGGATGAAGAGCTACAGAGATATCGCAAAATATTACTCCACATAAATTATTGCAAATTAAATTTCCTACAAATGATGTCGAATGGAATTTTCTGTAGCTCTTAATCTGTAGCCGAAAAATCCAAAAAACTACAATTTCAGAAAATGTTTTTTTTTCTCTTGATTAAAGGCTTGTAATTAGTTGGATTAATAATTATATACAATAAAAAGTTGTTTAATCCATAAATATAGCGTTATTTTAGTGTTTTAAGGAAGGTCAGATTTTTTTAGCGTCGAAAAAACACTAAAATAACGCTAATTCCGTGAATTAAACAACTTATTATCGTATGTAATCGATAATTAGACCAATTAGAAGCCTTTAATCAAGAAAAAAAAAACATTTTCCGAAATTCAGTTTTTTGGATTTTCTGGCTACGGATGAAGAGCTACAGAAAATCTTACTGATTATAATTTGTAGGTAATTTAATTCTAAATAATTTATAAAGAATAACATTTTTCGATATCTTGCTTATTTCGCGAGATATGGAGGAAAAACGAAAAATAATGTTTTCCGACCGCAGCGCCACCTCGCGGCAAATTGCAGAACTAATTTTTTAGACAAATTTCCGAACTTTTCATGAAAAATTTTATTGAATCAACAAAAAAAAAAGAATTTCATTTACAAAAATATCATTTTATAAAAAAAAAAAAAAGTACTGCCTGCGGGACTCGAACCCGCGCCCTCGACCACTGTAACCAGTAGGCCATTGTGAGCTTTGGATACAATGCAATATTACTTATATATAAATTACACATTTCATAAATTTAAAAAAAAAAAATTTTTTTTTTCGTAATTTGAACGCCGCAAAATTGTTTTTACGAATATAATTAGTAATAATACATTAAAAAATTGTTTATTTAACGGACGGGGCAGGTTTTATAGCCAAAAAGTTCGAACTATTAACTAAATAATAATAAATAAATAATCGTGTAAAAAATAAATAAAAATTTAATTTGCGATGAGTAATTACATTTATTTGGACGACAATTTCGAATTTACAAGACATTAAAGCATATTAAAAAATTAATAAATAATTGAAAAACAAATCACAATGATTAAAGCACCTTTCGTCGAATGGTTATCACGCAATAGCTATAAAATATCACTTAAAAAAATACAAATTGCACAGTTAACATCTAAAATCAGCATTAGCATGGGATACAGCTTCATTGAGGTCGACCAGTTAGTAAAACCTCGTCTTCAGGCGTAGATTCTCGTTTATATCTGGGTTGAGACACTAAATAGACAGTTAAACCGCCAAAAAGCACAAAGATAAGTCCCATAATATTGATAAGAACGGCCTCAGATTTTAATTCTGAGTAATCTTTCAAGACGAAGAAAGCTTTCTCGTTGAGGCCCAAAAGACATGAGGCTATTGCTCCAACAAATCCTGCTGTACCAAAGTATGCATGGATTGGCAAATAGGCAGACCTCAGTGGAGCCTCGATAACCGGGTAGAGAAATGATAAAAATCCAGACAGCCACTGAAATTGGAAGAAAAAAAAAAATTTGTTATTTTTGCCAAACAAAAACGAATTTGACGAATTTTATGGGTTAAAATTAGAGTTACGTAATTTTTTATAGAAACCTTTTTTATAGGGAATTTTAAAGGCTACAAAAAAGGTTCTTTAAAGAAATTTCGAAAATCTCATAATTACTGAGATAATTGTAAAAAGAGATCTGAATGATTTTTGTGATAGGAAAAAAAAATACGTTATCTTAGAATTTTGCATTTAAATTGATTAAGATCGAGGTTTTTGAAATTTTATCACTCAACCTTTTTTGTGGAGAATTTAAAGATCTATAAAAAAGATCTCTTGAAAAAATTTTGTATATCTCGTAATTTTTGAGATATTTACAAAAACAAAAGATTCTTATTGATTGTCGTGAAGAAAAAAACATGCAAAGTTTTTTTTTTTCAATTAAAAACATCTCTATTATAATTTGATGTAAAAAATTATTAAATACTATTTTTTTTCAAAAGAATTTCAAGAGCTATAATAAATTTTAGTCATAAAAATCTTAAAAATCCAATAATTTTCGAGATTTTTTTTTACAAATTTGTCACTTTTTATGGTCGAATTTGCTTTTAATAATTAAAAATCCTTTTTTTACAGATTGTAAACTTACTTGACAGGCAAATAAGATCACACTAGTCAGCCCAACCCAACTGTGGAGTGAATACATATTGGGAATGGGCGGTTGGCTCATATTATGCATGTCAAAAACAGCCACAAGTCCAATAACAGTCAGTAGTAAAACAAATATAAGTATTCCCATGTGAATGAGCTTCAATCTCTTTTTGCGAACTAAGCGCTGAGATCTGTAGATCAACATTCCTACAAAAAGTCCTCCTCAAAATTAACTAACAATTAATTTAATCGCACTAAAACCACAATATAATAATTGTAAATTTACCATTGGCATAGAGAAAAACAAGGCCAATTGTCATCAAAAAAGGATGCCAGTTGAATTGTAGTTTAGGATTTGATGTCCAGGCAAATCCTCCACGGAAATTCCTTGTCCACACAGTCATTAAAATAATTAATATCAATCCTAGAATCAAATTTGTTCCCATAAGAAAGGAAAATCCTTCCAAATTTTGAGAACTTGACTCTCCAATTGGATCCATACCTTAAAAAAAAAAAACGAAAAATAATCAATAAATTACATCAAGTAAATATTTTCACGCTCTGATAATTTTTAGTGATATAGCCAAATACTAATTTTGTTGTTAAACATATGTTTTGCATACGATTTCATGTCAACAAATTGTATAACGTTAAATAAAGAGCTGAATTTTTTTTTGTATTAGGACAATGATATAATTTTGTTAATTCAAGTATTTACTTACTAAGAACTTGGGAAACAATTGTTGAATGTCTATCAACAGGTTTTATCTTTATTTGACGTGCCCCTGCCCACAAATGTTTTTATCGATTGCTCCATCAAAAGCACACAAGCATACAAAGAGTATATAGAGTCTAGAGTGACAGTCGCAGCATCAATGAGGTTATGTTTGTCGAGTGTGTTATTTGTCTGCTGGTTTTTGTATAAATAATCTGCATTGGATCTAAAGTGAAAATTGCGGTTTTTAATTTTGTACAAGTGAATAAAACTGAGTGAAACACAACACCATGTCCAGGAATTATTGTTATCTGAGAAAAAAACAAAAATTCCCGCCGAATGTACGCGACTAGTGCCACCTACTCAACTTGTCGGCCATTTTAGTGTGTTTTAAATTTCGCGCTGAATGTCGGCAGTGGTGTCTGTCTGATGCATCCAGTAATGGCATTGAGAGCATCATTTCACGAAATTTTACCCCAATCTAAAGTGTTTTCGAGGTTTCACCTCAATTTTCAATCCTCACCAGTGCACAGAAAACAATTTACTTCAACACCACGTCGTAAAAAGTCATTGAATTCATTTCAATTGGTATGTAACTGTGAAAATTTGACCACTTAACCTCTCTCCACCTGCTGTCACATCAATTTCCAAGTAATATTTAACGAAAAATATCACTCTAAAGCCTTAAATGAGTGCCAATAAAACCGGCGATGATGTGCAAGATCCCGATTATGCCACAGCAGGACCCAGTAACACTATTCATCAAAAATTCCTCGAAGAAACAGGTGACTATAACCTTAAATAAAATTCTCACCATTCAACTAATCAACTTGAAAAAATCTACTTTACAGCTCGTAACAATGCTTCTCAAACGATAAAATCAATTATCGAACGAGAATTTTCAACAGAAATTGACTCGAAGGAGAAAGAAATTATTGAAACTCAGGAGCGCCTGCAAAGTGCACTAAAAACTCTGCATTATTTGCGCTACACAATCATCAGTGACTTTTATAACCGTAAACAATGTGTAATACAAACATTGGAGGACTCTCGACAGACGAGAATTCATCCTGCGATCAAGCAGGGGCTTGGAAAATCGCCGAAACCAGCGGAATCCTTCAGTTTTCTACAGCCCTCGACGTCAAGTGGGATTTCCCCGGAGCTGAGACGAGATTTGGGGTCTGCCACGGCCCTGAGGGTGCCGCCGACCCTTCCGGAAGAGCTTCTCGAGCCACGAGAGTGCGATCAGAAGCCCAGGAAGCGCGAGAGAGATGAGGATACGCCTCCGGAGCCACCGAAAAAAATTCCCCGCTACGTTCCGCCAAAGAGTGGCATCCCAGAGCCGCAGGTACCGTCGCGGGGGGTCCGATACAAGGTCTGTAGACGCGTGGTGGTTGGAAATATATCCAAATGGATCCCTCCGGAGTGGCGGGAAGATCGCGCGAGTCACAAGTGGACTATGTACGTTCGTGGCGGCAAGGAAAATCCGGATATCGGCGAATTCGTATCGAAAGTTCGGTTTTTTCTTGATCCAAGCTATCGGCCAAATGATGTAGTTGAGGTACGGACACCGCCCTTTCATCTGACTCGTCGTGGATGGGGTGAATTTCGACTGAGGATACAAATTCACTTTAAAAACACGGTGACAAAGCCGGTAAATCTGTTCCACGACCTCAAACTCGACCGAACCTACACTGGACTACAAACTCTCGGCTCGGAAACTGTCGCTGACATTTGGGTGGATACTATGAACACTCCTGCCGACCAATCAGCCTCGCCTGTCGCGGAAAATCCGCTTGAAGACGCAAAATCATGGGATTTCACGTGCCACGTTTACTTGGAACACGATTACGCAAAAATGCCGGATTTCACGACGAAAATTACGTGTCAGGGGGAAAATAATGTTACTATTCGACACTTTTCACCACCTTGGAGTCAAGTTGGATCGGAAAAATCTCGTGAAATCGAGGATTTTCATGAGATCAAGAGTAAAAATGGATTTATCACGAAAACTTCGAATGGATATCGTGGAAATGGAGCCTCATCGAGTATAGACTTGAGTTTACTTGCTTCAACATTTGTCAGTGCTACAGAACCACTGTCTATCAATATTCCACCGACTTTTCAAGTTGATAAATCAATTATTCCCGTCGATTCTCAACGAACAGAAAAAACAGATAATTGTATAAATTTAATGGGTAAAAAAAATTCTGTGATTAATATTAAAGTTAATCCATCAAAATGTTTAATTCTTGACAGTGAATCTAGTGTTCCAGCACTTAAAATTGCTGATTTAATGATGGAAAATGGAAATATTCATGATAATGATAATTTTAAAGATATTAAAGATGAAAAGAATTTTTTTACAAATTCAAAAAAAATATTTAATGATCAATTAAAGGCTGTAGAATGTGTTGATCTATTTGAGGATACTTTGAGAGACATTGAAAATCTAAAAATAATTGATATTGAGGCTTTAATTCGTTTTGTTGTTCGAAGATTGCCCATTATCACGGAAAAAGCTATTTCTATTGATTATAAAAAAATCCACCCGTATTCGTGTGCTAGTGAGAAGGAATTTCTCGGTTTTTATGTGACTAAACAGCGTGCACTCGAGTGGTATCGTGCTAGAGTCATTCGAATGTACTTGAAGAGTAGAAATTTCGAGGAAAGTCAACTGTGGACCACGAGAGAAATTGTCGCGTGGTGTCGACTGCACGGACACACACCTGTCAGGCTCCCTATGCGTTTTGTTTGGCATCAAGCCTTGAAAACAACTGACAAGGACCTCCAAGAGGATGAGACTGAGGATTTTATCAACAGTCATACCGAGTCCCAGGCGCTTCTTGAGCTCCAGCATCTGCAGACGCACTCGAAGAGGTTTCAGGAATGCGCTGCCGAAGAAATCATCGATATTGAGGGCATTGATGAGCCACAGTGCTCGAGAAGTAATGGCACACGTGTTGAACCAATGGATTTAATTCATTTTGACCTGCCCAAGAACATTTTACCTCTGCACTCGCTTATTTGCGATACTTCGAGACGAATTGGAGTCAAAATTGACTCGGAAGAAATTGTACCGGGTGTTAGTCACTGTGCTGCTGGTCGAATTCTTGTCAAAGTAAGAATTTTTATTGTTTTTTTAATAGAAAATATTAATGAGTGAAATTTTGGATTATTTCAAGGCTCTTCAGTGCTTTACAGAGGACCTACTGCGAACGTCATTCGCCAGAGCATGGGAAAAAAATAGTAATGGAAGGTAAATAATCAAAATTCTGAATTTAATACTTGAGAAATGCATTAATAATTTTTGTTTTTTTAGTATTCCGAATTTAATAACACCAAAAGACGTACTTGAAGCCATATCGAGTCGAGAAGAATTTGATTTCCTCACCAATTCCGGTCTGGGAAGTCTACAGTATACCGATAATTAATTTACACATGCATTTGATCTTTTCCAAAAAAAAAAACTCGAAAAAAACAAATATTTTTATTACTACGCAGCTTTGCTAGTTTTTATTGTAAGTAAATTTTTTTTTTTTAATTCAATTTGTAAATACCGATTAAAATAAAATCTTGTATGATTTATTATTAATTCATGAGAGTTGGTACTGTAATAAGTCATCGAAAATGTCGGTATTTACGTATTTTTCTTAATTATAATTCAAATATTTTTTTTTGTCTCTTGAAAAATGTGAGCAGAATTTTTACATTCACATTTTACGCTTGCAATTAATCAAAGTATTTTTTCAATTGTGTTAAAGTGGATTTTGTGAAGTTGAGTGTTGCAAAAAAATCTGCAATTTTTAGTAGTAATTAATTAATAAGTGTCGAAATAGTTGATTGATTTTTGTTTTTTATTACAGTGAGTAAAGTGAAGTGTCGTGAAGTTCAGTAAAGTGCCTGAATTTTTGAACTACATTATTTGCAGTCTCCATTGCTGATATTCATCATCAAATGTCGGTGAGTCTTATTTCACTATTTTTAGAGATTAATATTAATATTAATCGATTTGTTCCGCGTGTGAAGATGAAAAATGAAAAAAAAAAAACCTCATTTTGATGAAAAAATCATTATTTAATACTGAGAATTGATTTTTTTTTTTTGCTTTTTTTCTTCAGTTCTTTGGAATAAAATTTTAATATTGAGAGGTTAAATTTATTTAAAAAAAAATACGATTATTTTAAGATATCCACCACCATTTTTTTATTGAGTTTTTAAAAGTGGAAATTAATATTGAATAATTTCCATTAAACAGCAAATTTGACTATTATTATATGTGATATTTTTAAATGCATTATTGCATAAATTTTATGGAATCAAAGATTAATTATCCTGCAAAAGGACTCTAAACATTTCGGCACTAGCCGTGCACTCGTCCTGGTTGTAGACGCAATTATTTTGATTAAAATCTATGTATCCAACTCGAGACTGGCATTTTGAACGACAAATGAAGCGTGGTTCTCCTAACTCGCCTATTCCACCAAGGACTGCAGTTGCTAGAGAACTGCTATCAGGATTGACCCACTGTTGTTGAGATGGTTTAATCAGGACCTAAATGAAAAAAATAATTATAATAATAGTATGAGCTTTTTGTTTTTATTTTTTTGAGTTATGTTTCTTTTTTACTTGGAAATCGGAGTTGGAAATTGTTTGATTTGTAGCTTCATGTGCGCCATAGCACAAGCCTGTAGATTGATTATAGTAGCCGGGGATCCATAGGTCCTTATAGCTTATTCTACAGATATTGTCGGAGATAACAGAATCAGTCAGCGGCTGTTGAGGAGCAACCCAACAGTTTCGTATTTTTTGTTCCTCTTGGCGAGATCGAGGTGGTAGGTCTTAAAAAGAAAATTAAATTAAATTTTTCTTAGCGCTAAAAATAACATAAGAAAAATTAATATATCATTTAAAAAATGGAATTTCAAACAATATAAATGAATTGAGAAAAATTTTTTTTTTATATATTAACTCGGTAAAAAAAAATACTTAATAAACTTTTGCAATATTAGATGAGAAAAATATTTCAATAAATTGTTATCAGGAGAAACGTGTAGAAAACTTGCTATCAAGTAAGGAAAAAAATTTTTTAACGTGACATTTACTATTTATGTACATCATATATTTTAAAGATAGAAGTAAAGAAATATAGAAAATGGTATATTAAATTTTTTTGTTGCGTTAAAAATTTAAATTTACGTGATTTTCTTATCACGAGACCTTCAGACGTAGAATTAAGTAGAAATATTCGTTATACCGCGCGGAAAATGAGTAATATTCTAAAATTGTTGAGGCTGAAATTAATTATTGATATGATTTTTTTGTTGCCGAGTTGAGCTGCTCAATGGCAACAAATCTGTACACACATTCAACTCACATCTGACATACCCTCGATATTCAACCCCCGTTATCGACGCGACAAATCGCAAAATATCGAAATACATCGATTACAATTTTTGAGTAAAAGTTTCACGGTCAAGCGCACACCTGCCCACATTTTTTCTCGAATAATTCATGTCTGTTTTTTTCATATTAATCGTATTAATTTCCATCTCTAAAGTGTCTCTTGAATAAAATTTTTAAACAATATCCAACTTATTCGCGTGTCAAGTTGGCAACGATTTTTCCCCACTTTTACGACTAAATCGGCCACAAAAACATCCAATGGATTAGGATGAAATTTTTTGGCGTACAAATAAAGTATCTCCTTCATAAAAACGCGTAAGCTCCTTTTTACCTCGTCGATACATCTATATAAAATCAAATTACAGTCTGATAACCACCGGATTTTGTGTTTATTGTTTTTAAAACAATTTCTTAAATTTTCCCCGATATTCCCGTGATACAAATATTTTTATACATACCGTAAAATAACCAGTTTCCTTCGAAGACGTGGAAGAATGCAAGCTCTCTGTAGTCATCACCACTGTGTGTCAATAGTGGTTTTGTCACACCTAATTGACCCAAACTCATACTGTTGTTACTCCATCTAAAATAAATATTTTCTAAGCATTCAAATAATTT
Source organism: Macrocentrus cingulum (assembly GCA_002156465.1). Taxonomy (NCBI): domain Eukaryota; kingdom Metazoa; phylum Arthropoda; class Insecta; order Hymenoptera; family Braconidae; genus Macrocentrus; species Macrocentrus cingulum. The sequence goes on from MVJL01004991.1 coordinate 57,772, forward strand.
TTTTTTTTTTTTCAATATAAACTTACTCGATCCAATATCCGGAAGATCTTGGATTTTTTTTAGGAATTCCATCATGAACTCTTTGACCGTTGTAGCTCACTGATACTGATTCGTCATTAAACCAAATCTTTATAGAAAAAAAAAATTATATTATTAATATATCGAAAAAATGAATCTACTTAAATAACAAATTTAATTATGTAAATTAAATAATTACCCGAAGGAAATTTCTTGTATTTGTAAATGCTGTTAATTCAACTTTTTCAGTTTTATTAATTGTGAAACGTAAGGATCCACGTACATGATTATTATCATTGTAAATAGATGGATATATATTCTGCTGAGTTGTTACTTCTGTAATTAATTAAAATATTATTTTAGGAAAAAGTTGGAAAGAAATATTATCAAAAATGATTTACTTACGTATTTTCCAAGAGAAAGGTTGGCAATATTTCAGCGACACATTTTGCGCTAAATATTCAATTGATGCGATATAATTTTGAATTCTTTCTAAAGTACTTGGTATCACCAATCTCATAAAGCTTAAAACTCTAGAACTGTCTGCAATATCATAATATATTGTGTAGAAAAATAATTTGTGAAAAGAATTTTTTTTTTTAATTTTTTATACCTACAGTTTATGAAGAAATCATGCGCGAAGTCAAAATGGATGCCTGCAATGAAGGCTTTTAGTTCTGCTACCAGAAGCAATTCATATACAGTTTTTAATTGTTCCAAAGATTTTATGGTATTACATCTATCATCCTGAGTGAAATAAAACAGTTTTTTTTTTTTTAATATATCAAAAAGGACTGTAGATACGATGTTTGTACATAGGACCTTTTTTGTAGACAATTTCAAGGACTACAAAAAAAGTAGAATCAAAAATTTTCGTAATCCTTTTCATTCTTGAGATATTCAACTATTTTGTAACTTTCTAGAATATAATTTCACTCATAAAATTTTTTTATTTAACTAATATTTTAAACAGGATTGAAAATACGTAATTTTTACTAAGAATCATTTATATAGAGAATTTCAACGACTACAAAAAAGGTTATATAAATTTTTTTTGAAAGTTTAATAGTTTTTGAGATATTTTAGAATTATTAATATCTTACTTGACATTCTTGATGCAAAAATGCTAAAAAATCTTCTTCCGTTCCGTCAAATTGAAAAATGCCGTTATGTATTCGACGGAGCATATCATTTATAGATTTTCCTTGCGGATTATTCCTGGATATTTTTAAAAAATTGCTGTGCAACTCTAAAAGTTCTTTCTTATATTCCGCCACGTTTTCAAATTTTATAACTAGGTCCATTGCATTCTTGTACAATTGATTAATATTTTCAAATACAATTGCTTTATTTTCGAAAATTTCATCCTTTAATGGACCAAAAGTTTCGTTAAATTGCGGAATAATTGAATCCTTTAATAACACCGATAAGGGCCCGGAAGTTTCGGATATCAAGCTAAATAATTTTTGTTCAATAATTTTAATATTTGTATAATTATTGCGCGCTGAATAATTGCAAACTTTTGACGGAAGATTATTTGCCAAATCACCAAGTAGAGAATAACGCATACTACACAGTTGAAAATTGAAATTGTTGATGTCATTTAATAATTTTTTTTTGTCAAATTCAACGGTATTGCCGGCAACAACCGTCGCCAGAAACAGCATTAAAATTGATCGTGACATGACAATTTTCATTGTTGAACTGTACGATGTCAAATGATGTGACTGCTTTTATATGCATACAACACAGTGGATAAATCTGAAAAAATGATAGTTTGAAAATAATATTTATGACAAAATCAAATTTTTCATTGGTTGAAAAAAATTTTTTTCTGTGTTTTTTGAAAATAAACAATTACGTCGCTTAAACAAGATAAAACAAATGTATTTTCTAGTTCGAGCTATTAATTTTTTGTTTTTGTTTTTTTTTGTTTTTTTTTTTTGTTTTTATTATATTTTTAGTTGGATATTACCGTGGATGAGAAATTCACTAACTGCGTGATGACACCAACGATGAGACTGACTAAAAATTTAATTTAACAATGGCTTTATATATTTTTGATTAAGGTACGTTCACCACACACGTGTGTATATACATTTGGCAAGCTAACGCTTGATATCCTACAATTCTAAAAAAGAATATACGTTTGATGATAAAAAAATTTTTAACGACTTTTGAAGAATGCAAGATGACTGTGCACTATCAGTTGAAATGTTTAAAAATAACAGTTTCAAAGTTATATTGTTAGTAAGTAAAATAAAATACAATTTTTTTTTACTTTACAAAAAAAAAAATTTTAAACAATATCCAACTTATTCGCGTGTCAAGTTGGCAACGATTTTTCCCCACTTTTACGACTAAATCGGCCACAAAAACATCCAATGGATTAGGATGAAATTTTTTGGCGTACAAATAAAGTATCTCCTTCATAAAAACGCGTAAGCTCCTTTTTACCTCGTCGATACATCTATATAAAATCAAATTACAGTCTGATAACCACCGGATTTTGTGTTTATTGTTTTTAAAACAATTTCTTAAATTTTCCCCGATATTCCCGTGATACAAATATTTTTATACATACCGTAAAATAACCAGTTTCCTTCGAAGACGTGGAAGAATGCAAGCTCTCTGTAGTCATCACCACTGTGTGTCAATAGTGGTTTTGTCACACCTAATTGACCCAAACTCATACTGTTGTTACTCCATCTAAAATAAATATTTTCTAAGCATTCAAATAATTTTTTTTTTTTTTTCAATATAAACTTACTCGATCCAATATCCGGAAGATCTTGGATTTTTTTTAGGAATTCCATCATGAACTCTTTGACCGTTGTAGCTCACTGATACTGATTCGTCATTAAACCAAATCTTTATAGAAAAAAAAAATTATATTATTAATATATCGAAAAAATGAATCTACTTAAATAACAAATTTAATTATGTAAATTAAATAATTACCCGAAGGAAATTTCTTGTATTTGTAAATGCTGTTAATTCAACTTTTTCAGTTTTATTAATTGTGAAACGTAAGGATCCACGTACATGATTATTATCATTGTAAATAGATGGATATATATTCTGCTGAGTTGTTACTTCTGTAATTAATTAAAATATTATTTTAGGAAAAAGTTGGAAAGAAATATTATCAAAAATGATTTACTTACGTATTTTCCAAGAGAAAGGTTGGCAATATTTCAGCGACACATTTTGCGCTAAATATTCAATTGATGCGATATAATTTTGAATTCTTTCTAAAGTACTTGGTATCACCAATCTCATAAAGCTTAAAACTCTAGAACTGTCTGCAATATCATAATATATTGTGTAGAAAAATAATTTGTGAAAAGAATTTTTTTTTTTAATTTTTTATACCTACAGTTTATGAAGAAATCATGCGCGAAGTCAAAATGGATGCCTGCAATGAAGGCTTTTAGTTCTGCTACCAGAAGCAATTCATATACAGTTTTTAATTGTTCCAAAGATTTTATGGTATTACATCTATCATCCTGAGTGAAATAAAACAGTTTTTTTTTTTTTAATATATCAAAAAGGACTGTAGATACGATGTTTGTACATAGGACCTTTTTTGTAGACAATTTCAAGGACTACAAAAAAAGTAGAATCAAAAATTTTCGTAATCCTTTTCATTCTTGAGATATTCAACTATTTTGTAACTTTCTAGAATATAATTTCACTCATAAAATTTTTTTATTTAACTAATATTTTAAACAGGATTGAAAATACGTAATTTTTACTAAGAATCATTTATATAGAGAATTTCAACGACTACAAAAAAGGTTATATAAATTTTTTTTGAAAGTTTAATAGTTTTTGAGATATTTTAGAATTATTAATATCTTACTTGACATTCTTGATGCAAAAATGCTAAAAAATCTTCTTCCGTTCCGTCAAATTGAAAAATGCCGTTATGTATTCGACGGAGCATATCATTTATAGATTTTCCTTGCGGATTATTCCTGGATATTTTTAAAAAATTGCTGTGCAACTCTAAAAGTTCTTTCTTATATTCCGCCACGTTTTCAAATTTTATAACTAGGTCCATTGCATTCTTGTACAATTGATTAATATTTTCAAATACAATTGCTTTATTTTCGAAAATTTCATCCTTTAATGGACCAAAAGTTTCGTTAAATTGCGGAATAATTGAATCCTTTAATAACACCGATAAGGGCCCGGAAGTTTCGGATATCAAGCTAAATAATTTTTGTTCAATAATTTTAATATTTGTATAATTATTGCGCGCTGAATAATTGCAAACTTTTGACGGAAGATTATTTGCCAAATCACCAAGTAGAGAATAACGCATACTACACAGTTGAAAATTGAAATTGTTGATGTCATTTAATAATTTTTTTTTGTCAAATTCAACGGTATTGCCGGCAACAACCGTCGCCAGAAACAGCATTAAAATTGATCGTGACATGACAATTTTCATTGTTGAACTGTACGATGTCAAATGATGTGACTGCTTTTATATGCATACAACACAGTGGATAAATCTGAAAAAATGATAGTTTGAAAATAATATTTATGACAAAATCAAATTTTTCATTGGTTGAAAAAAATTTTTTTCTGTGTTTTTTGAAAATAAACAATTACGTCGCTTAAACAAGATAAAACAAATGTATTTTCTAGTTCGAGCTATTAATTTTTTGTTTTTGTTTTTTTTTGTTTTTTTTTTTTGTTTTTATTATATTTTTAGTTGGATATTACCGTGGATGAGAAATTCACTAACTGCGTGATGACACCAACGATGAGACTGACTAAAAATTTAATTTAACAATGGCTTTATATATTTTTGATTAAGGTACGTTCACCACACACGTGTGTATATACATTTGGCAAGCTAACGCTTGATATCCTACAATTCTAAAAAAGAATATACGTTTGATGATAAAAAAATTTTTAACGACTTTTGAAGAATGCAAGATGACTGTGCACTATCAGTTGAAATGTTTAAAAATAACAGTTTCAAAGTTATATTGTTAGTAAGTAAAATAAAATACAATTTTTTTTTACTTTACAAAAAAAAAATTTTTTTTTCATTGTGTTTTTTTTTTAAAGAGACACTTTAGAGATGGAAATTAATACGATTAATATGAAAAAAAAAACAGACATGAATTATTCGAGAAAAAATGTGGGCAGGTATGCGCTTGACCGTGAAACTTTTACTCAAAAATTGTAATCGATGTATTTCGATATTTTGCGATTTGTCGCGTCGATAACGGGGGTTGAATATCGAGGGTATGTCAGATGTGAGTTGAATGTGTGTACAGATTTGTTGCCATTGAGCAGCTCAACTCGGCAACAAAAAAATCATATCAATAATTAATTTCAGCCTCAACAATTTTAGAATATTACTCATTTTCCGCGCGGTATAACGAATATTTCTACTTAATTCTACGTCTGAAGGTCTCGTGATAAGAAAATCACGTAAATTTAAATTTTTAACGCAACAAAAAAATTTAATATACCATTTTCTATATTTCTTTACTTCTATCTTTGAAATATATGACGTACAAAAATAGTAGATGTCGCGTTGAAAAAATTTTTTTTTTCACTTAGCAAGTTTTTTACACGTCTTTCATAATAATTTCAGGCGATAACAAATGGTGATCTTCATAGTGACTTTTTCATGACATTTATTTTTTTTTTCATTTGTCACGTCCACTTTTATAGTTTCAGTGATAATTTCAAGTTATTTTTTTATGCATTTGATAATAGAAAAATTCTTCACGACTTTTTAAAAATGCAAGACAACTGTATTATAATATCTTTGAAAAATAAATACTTTGGGAACAATGCAAAATATGAAAAAAAAAAAATCCATTCTGATTATATTTGACTCTATTATCACTGTATATTAAAACTAATCCATTATTGGTGATCATCAAATAGTAAATTATTGAAGCAACAAACTTGATCGATCGTTAATACATTTTTATTGCATCAAGATAGGTTACAAAATCGATAGACACTATATGAAATCATCAAATTAGTTTACAAAGTCAATGACATAAATTTTTTGAAATAATTGTACTATTGAATGTATTAGCACGTGCAATTTCATGCATTGAATCCCATCATTTTTCACAATTTAAGGAAGTTTATGCAGTATTTTCTGCCTCTTATCACATGTTGAATCATTATCTAGGGGTATGAACAGTGTTCGCATGCAGGTGGTGTGACATATCCGTCGTCTATTTCGTTTAGGTAATCTTTGATCCTCAAGAAAGATTCATTTTTATTTTCCATCAGTTGACTAACCATACTGATATGATTATTAGGGGTTCTGAAGATATCGCCTAAAAAATTAGAGTCAGGTATTTAGAAATATATACTGTTTATAGTGTGGCAAATGAGAATTTAAGCAAAGATGCAAAGATATCCAAGGGAGTAAGTTCCCAAAAAAAAAAAAAATGTTTTAAAACTCATTTTTGACTTACCTATTACCATACTTTGAACGACTTGATGGGCTGTCCATGAGAAAAAAATTTTCGTTTCTATTGTAGCAAGATATTCAACAATATCATACAATTGATTTTTAATTAATTCATCGCTACATGATGTCAATTTTGACTAAAAAAAAATGAAATTCATGTTAATTAACATAAAATATACTTAAAAGCATAATTTTTAGTTAATAAAAATTTTAGTTGGACATTTTATCTTACTTACTTTGCAATATGTCCTCAGTTTTTGTTCTAAAAGATTTTTTCTGTTGCATCTATGAAAACTTGTGTGAAAAATTTCGTCTGAAAACTCCATGATTTGCAAGCGAGTTTCGTAGAAAAAATTCTGAGTTAATGCAATTAGTGACTGAAACTTCCATCTTTCTAATTCATCGTTCCAAGAGTTGATTAAATCACTAGCTGCATTACATATTTCGTCTATTTTTTCGTAATGTGAATTAGTGACTGAAACTTCCATCTTTCTAATTCATCGTTCCAAGAGTTGATTAAATCACTAGCTGCATTACATATTTCGTCTATTTTTTCGTAATGTGTCATCTCAAAAAGTCCAATGGATTTAAATATATCGGCATATTTATCAATTTTTCTTGATGTGAATGTACTCATTTCATTCAATAGATTTGTCCATTGTTACATCTCAAAAAGTCCAATGGATTTAAATATATCGGCATATTTATCAATTTTTCTTGATGTGAATGTACTCATTTCATTCAATAGATTTGTCCATTGTTGTAAAATATTTTTCATTGCTAGGTTGGTATTTTTTTGTGATACTCGATCATTATTTTTTAAAACACATTGATTAATCCTTAGTATTGAGTCACACACCCCACGAATATAGGACGGTTCATTTTCGCACCATGTGCCATCAATTTTTTTATATATTTGACTCAATTTTTCAATAAAATTCTGTTTCCAGAATCTATTGTAAAAAAAAAAAATTTTTTATATATTTGACTCAATTTTTCAATAAAATTCTGTTTCCAGAATCTATTGTAAAAAAAAAAAACATGCGAAATGCAAAATTATTAAAATAGACATTTTTTTTTTGGTAAAAATAGAAAAAAAAAAAACATGCGAAATGCAAAATTATTAAAATAGACATTTTTTTTTTGGTAAAAATAGTGATTGAAAAAAATAGAAAACTCACGAAATATCTGCAGCAATGTTTGGTTTTCGTACAATGCGTGTTTCTGTGTTGTTATTTACAAGTGCGGTGTAGTTTGCATTCTGCAATTGAGAAAAAATTATTATTTTACGGTGCTATAGGCATAGTTGAATAATAAATGGAAAAATTTTCGAAAATACCTTGGATCGTGCAGGCACATGTGGATTTTGCGTTGTTTTTTTCGCTTTGTGACCTGCTAATGCATTAAATACAAGGGTTTTGTTAAAAAATTTTCGACGAAAAAGCAGTAAAAAAATAAAATAGTTTGATATCTTACTGTTAAACAGAGATTTTTTTGGTGGAAAATTTTTTTTCAGTACTTCCTTGGCTTACATGTAGTCTCGAGTTCTCAGCATTGAATCTCTCATGATTTTTTGAAAATCAGGAATCACATTTTCATCTGAAATGTCGCACGTTATATATCAATATGTTAAAAGGTTTAAAATTTAATTCAAAGTGATCTTGCTGGTTATAATTTTGAATAATAACAAAAGAACGTATTGGAGGAAAATTTTTCGAACATTTTATTGACTAATATCCTTGATGAGGATGCGAGTGAGACAAATTTTGATAAAAACTCGAATCTAAATAGCTTTTGGTATATTAAAAGACGGATTAGGCAAAAAATTGAGATTGTTGCTCAGAAATATGTTGAGCTATTGAAAATCTGACTCTTTTTGAATGCTCGATCAGAAACATTCTCTTCATTGTCAATTGATTGGAAGAAATTTCGATTGCTCTACAGAGCATAATTTTGACTTACCAGACAATGTACTGCGTATTACACTCAGAAAAATGTCACAAATGAAGGTTTTCACCTCTGCCACAGCCAAATAAGTATAGATATCATTCAATCGGTCGTTAAGTGAGTCTTCGGTGCATGACTGCAATAAAATTGAGAATTAAGAGTGTCACTAAAATGATTAGAGTGTGGTATCTTACTTGGCAATTTTTTTTCTGATTTTCCTTCAGCAAATTCAAGGCTTTACACCAACCAAAATTTTTGTCATAAAAGTTTCTCAAGAAATCTAACCCAGCCATTCCTGATACAGTCATTGTAAAGTCCATTTCCCTAACGAGAAGCTGATCAAAGTGCCATGAGTATTTTCCATCCCAAGAATCGGATAGGGTTACAGCCATGTCGTATGTCTGCAGTAGGTTTTCGAAAATTTCTCTCTCCGAGTGTCCAAGTGTTCCAGAATAGCCTAGTATGTCTCCACGTTGGAAAATTTCTTCTGTCGTCCGCACATCGACAGTTTCCAACAGGCGTATGATCCCCTTCGAGACCTTCCACAATTCTTCTATCATATTTTTCCTTGATGCTTCATTTAAATTCTTCAATTTACATTGAACAAAGGATCCGGTTTGCTTGCAGTTGTCAGGGGGGTAGGATGGTTTATTTGTGCAAAAAATGCCGTCAATCTCATCGTGCATTGCACTCAATTGTTCGATAAAGTCATTCTTCCATAGTGCAACACTCTGGACACGATCAACGATCACAACAAAAAATATCAGGCCCGCGGATAAAATTTCCACGATGCGCATTTTCGTTTTTTTTTTTT
>MVJL01004994.1:0-15681 GCA_002156465.1 Macrocentrus cingulum
CGCGCAATCGAGAGAAAAAATCCTGGAGGCAGTGCGCACGTATGAGAAGTACACGTGCATCCGATTCGTGCAGCGAGACCCACTTCAGCATCGCGATTACGTGCGCATCGTGGCAGCAGAGGAAAATGTTTGCAGCAGTGCGGTAGGCCACCGAACCGGCAAGCAGGAGATAAACTTGAATGAGAGAGGCTGCTTCTCCAAGCCGGGGGTGGTTCTGCACGAATTTATGCACACACTTGGATTTCCGCACGAGCACGCTCGCTCTGATCGCGATTCGCACGTGTCCATCAAGTGGAAAAACATCAAATCAGACCAGGAGCACAACTTCCTTACTTGGCCAAACACCGAGAACTTTGGCGTGGACTACGATTTTGGCAGCGTGATGCACTACAGAGCCCACAGTTTTACGAAAAATGGACACCGAACGATCGTTCCTCAGCACGAGGTAAGCATCATCAGAGTGAAAACCAACCTCTTAAAGTTTTTCTTCTTTAATCTAACATGTGTATTTATATTTTGATTTTATTCCAGTGGCAACAGAATCAGATGGGTCAGCGCGATGGATTCTCCAAGGGCGACATAACTAGAATTAATAGCATGTATAAATGCCACCTTTCCGAGGCAGAGCGCAACGAACTCTATTACGCTGAAGTCGATGCAATCCGAATGTTCAACTGTAGAAACAAGGGCTTATCTTGTTAATTTGCATTCTACAAAAATTCATAATTTGTATTGTTCATTCGTTGAGATTTTAAAATCCGAATGTTCAACTGTAGAAACAAGGGCTTATCTTGTTAATTTGCATTCTACAAAAATTCATAATTTGTATTGTTCATTCGTTGAGATTTTATTGTATATATACATTTTAACTCTATTCTTATAAAAAATACGTGATTTATGTAATACTCTGGAAGAATATTGAAATGCTTTAATAAATCGCAAATAAAATTTAAAAATCGTTATATTTAATCAGTAAACAATTGTTTAATGTTCAACTGTAGAAACAAGGGCATATCTTGTTAATTTGCATTCTACAAAAATTCATAATTTGTATTGTTAATTCGTTGAGATTTTATTGTATATATACATTTTAACTCTATTCTTATAAAAAATTCGTGATTTATGTAATACTCTGGAAGAATATTGAAATGCTTTAATAAATCGCAAATAAAATTTAAAAATCGTTATATTTAATCAGTAAACAATTGTACGTGATTTATGTAATACTCTGGAAGAATATTGAAATGCTTTAATAAATCGCAAATAAAATTTAAAAATCGTTATATTTAATCAGTAAACAATTGTTTGCTGAATTCTCCTGAAAGACATAATAGGGCTAAATGTATACATACGATTTGGGGACTATTCATCAGTTTATAGTATTTATTATATATCCGAATAATTATTAGTGAAAGGACGTAAAATATCGAGACTGTATATTGTTATTGCACGATATGTATGAGCAGAGGGCGAATAAACATATTTAAGCCCTCGATCTCCCTCGTTTGTTAAAATAATATAAAAACGGCGCTTATTTAATATGTCTATAATTTTGAGTTTGCTGCCATCGCAAATTTTTGTTTTCTAGCATAACAAAATACACTTCAGTACGTCGCATAAGGATAACACGCAATTCGAATTTATGATTGCGTGCATGTACACTTGAATACAAATATGTGTAATACTCGAAAAAAAAAATCCTCCGTCATTCGTATTGTTTACATACCCTCAATACGACGTTTCTAAATGCAGCAGGGCTTCACAGCAGAGTGTTTGTTTGGATTCCGTGTTGAGGATTTGAATAATTTATAAACTTGGTCGAAATGACCGAGCTGAGGAATGCTTATTAATACATAAACTGAAATAATAATTGAGGGATGTGTTGATCGCAGCAGCGCGTCAGCGACTCACGTCAGTACACCAGAAGTGGTTGTATCGATGATTAGTTGCTATCATAATATGAAAGTCGAAATGGCGTTAGTGCTCATGTTATTTCTTTTGCACCAACTAAATAACTATGCAGCAGGTGTACAGATCATAGAATCAAATGATTCTGACGCTTCAATGATTAATAACGCAGTGGTATGTATAATTTTTTGGATTATTATAACTCATGGAATTTATGTGATATTATAAAATATTATCTCTCTATATTTTTGTCAGTATAAAGTTCTCCAAGCCTGCTCAAAAAACAATGTGCATAGAGTCAGTGTCATTCAAAAGTCAAATCCAATTGTGTTTTTCAATCCATACAAATGGTTCCTCGCAAATACCGTTGTTACTTACAATTACGAGTCTGAAAATCTATTTCAAGATATGAAAACTGACCCCTCCAATTTCCACATCATAATCCTGTACGAGTTTCAATATAAGAAAAGTTTCGATATGAGTTGGTTGAACAAACTGAAGGATTATCTTCCGAGCGATCGTTCTGTGAAACTTATAGCTGTTACATTCAACAACTCAAGTTGTATTGCTCCTGATACGGCACACATAATTGCAGAGCGGACGGAAAAAGATTGTGTACTTCACATATGCAAAAACGAATTTTCTCAACAAGTCGATATTTGGACAATTGATCCGTTTCAACGTTCGAAGAAAATAAACGGGTATCCAACAGCTAATGGAACCATAAAAGTTATGAGTTTTAGCGTGCACGATATGGATGAACACATAGATACTTGTGATTCTCTATTTTATCATCACAAGAATTCGATTCGTCGTAACGGTCATTATAACGTCAGCTATCCGATGACCATTGTCAAACCGTATTCACCGCTAATGTCATTTTATAATGACAGCACTGTCGTAGCATCGCCGGTTAATGAATCTCGTCAGCTACAACAATTCCAAGTGACTGAGAAGACGTGGAAAGCCTTTGCTGGTTATGATGGAATAGTGTTCGCCAATATCTTCCCCCGACTGCGTGTCGAGATGACTGTGTTAATGTATCCAAACGTTAATGAGAACAACGGTACCTCAATTGACTGGAGAATAATGAAAAATTTTATCAAAACGCGGGAATCAATTATTCTAAACAGTTGCGATTTGAGTTTTATTTCGCAAAATACAACGGCTTGTACATACCCAAGAGTTCAAAAAGAGATTCGGGCAATTACACAACAGGTAATGGTTTCAAAGCCAGTTCGAATACGTGAAATCTTCAGTCTTCAAGTACTCATTTCTTTGACGATTATTTCTGGTCTCTTCATTCTTGCACAGCGATACCTTAATGGCCGAAACTTTGGAAATGCAGTTCTCGATGTATACTGTTTGATATTGGGCCTAGCAATTCCGAAATTACCCAACACTCTGGCCTCGAGATTACTTTTTGGCTCTCTGATACTTTACTTCATCGTACTCTGCACTCATTTTCAGGGTTATATCACTCAAATAATGGCAGTGCAACTGGTCGCCGCGAATATCGACTCTCTCGATGATCTCGAGGCCTCAGGTTATACTGTATACGCCACTAACAGTACGTACGAAGACTTTGAATGGTTTCAAGCACGGTTCACGAATTTTAAAAAATATCCTGGCGACCACTGCATCGAGTTGGTCCTCAGCGATCCTCGCGCAGCTTGTATTATCGAGGCGGAATACATGCCGTATGAACTTTTAAATCATAATAATCTGCATCTTGTTAAGGAACCCGTCAAGACGTTCTTCACTACGTATTTAGTGAACGATCGTTGGGATTTTAAAGATCACTTTGAAACCCTGCATACTAGGCTGAGCGAAAGTGGGATACTGAACAAGTGGCAAAGAGACACTGAGAAATCATCAAAAATTCAAGAGCAGATTCGGGAGCAAATGGAAGATCGTCATGATGCACCACAAACTCTAGAAAATTGGAAAATGCATTTCATAGTTTTGTATTCAGGTCTCTTCATTTCTACGATTGTTTTCATAACCGAAATTTTACACGCAAGAGAAAATTTATTTCAATCCTTGTCGAATGTTTGTATTAATTTTCTATTGAGAATTTATCGCTGAAACAGTGTTTGACAGTTTAGAAAAAAAACTGCGAATATATAATTATTTTTTAATTACGTGACAAAGATACTCTTATAAAATCACTCGGATAATTTATTTTATGCTGTAAGTACTGAAGTAATATAATAGGATATCTTCAACACGATTGCTTCATTTGCGAAGTATACCTTCAGTCAAGAGTCAATTATTTATGTGACAATTTAATAATTTCCTAATATATATTCACTTCTTATGCACGTGTGTGCGTGTGTGTGTGTGTGAGTTTGATTCCGAAAACTCTTGTAAAACACTCATCAATGGATCAATTTTTAAAAGTCATTCTCAAGTTATTTGCTGTTTGTTTTACGAGCAACTTCCCAGTCATTCCGACGAGATTGCAATATATAGCGTCCAGATGAACTCATGAACATGACTTTAATTAACGACTGTTTGAAAAGAAAAAGCACACAAAAATTCGTCTTGAATACCGATACATATTCTAATAAATAATCCAAATTGTTGAGCGCACAATTAACGTTCATTCGGGATCAGAGAAAAATTAATAATTAAAAAAATGATCAACCTACACTTCAAAATTGTAAAAAAAAATTTTTAAAAGCTTCATTTAATTCAAATAAATTTATATTTCCAATTGAATTTATATTCTCAAGTATTTTTTCGGTCGAAAATGTATAAGAGAGGATAATCAGAACTAATTATCGTCTGACGTACGGCATCTTAAGTGGTGAAAGATTTATGAAAAATTAATCCCTGTCAAATGTTTGCCTTCAATCATTGTAATTTAATGAAAAGATCCCTATTTTCTATTAAGTATAGTGGAAAAAAAAAATCGAACTACAGTGAGAAAATCACGTTCTGCTCTATTAGACTATCCATCAACACTAGGCATTGTCAATCTTTGTCAAATAATACTTATAACCAAAATAAAACTTATAGACTGCATATAGAATGCATTTTTTTTTTTAATATCTCAATCATCTTGAATACCCTGAAATTTAAACAATTTAAAGAAATATTGAGAGTAGTGAAACAAAAAAAATTTGTGACGAAGAAAAAAGAACACAAACCAGCAATTATATTTTGATTTTGGTAGGTATTCATGGTCATTTATTCAACTCTCCCGTAGAAGATTATATTACAAATTTCAGAGAAAAAAATGACAGAACTGTGTGTTTCCTCAAAGTAAGTATATCTACATAATCTACTTATAAATAATTAAAATAAAATACAACTATGCTTTGGAAATTGTGCTTAAATGGAATGTTGATACTTAACGTAAGCAATGGCCGCGAGTTCTTTACAAAATTCCTCAGTAATAATAACACTCTCATACAAAATACTCTCCTTAATTTCCTGAGCCGAGACCTCGAGTAATTTTTTTCTTGTGGCTCTCAGTGCCTCTCTGTAGTTCGGCGTCTTTACAACATCATTTACCAGTTGCTTGACGATTTTTTGCAAGCAACTGAACAAACTCTTGGTGCTCGGTACCAGCGGCAACAGAGGATTCAATAGAAACTCGTGTAAGTACGGATGCGGCAGCAGGGCCAGTCTCGAAATCACCACAGTCAGTTGCAGATTTATCTCGTACTTTTGCTTCGGAATGTTTCCGACTTTGTCGAGCAACATTGCGAGGAACGGACCCATATAGAAGCGCGTAGAGCAATGATCGGCCTCAGGTCGTGAGTCATAGCTCCCTGAATCGTCAATTGACACAGCTTCTATGGGCCAGGCCAACAGCGCACAGTCCACTTTTACCCTTTCATACTGTTTCTCCCAGTCTGCCATGTATCGCTCGTAATTATCCTCCCCTGGGTCGGTCTGCAGTTGTCGAGGCATCAGCGATAAGAAACTAAAAAAAATATATATCATTACGATTAATTTATTGGCAGATTTCCTGCAAAAAATGTTAGATTTCATTTTATGTGTCAAAATATCTCGAAAACAATACGAAATATCAAAAAAATTTACTCTACATTTTTGGTA
The DNA here is from genome assembly GCA_002156465.1 of Macrocentrus cingulum. Lineage (NCBI taxonomy): Eukaryota > Metazoa > Arthropoda > Insecta > Hymenoptera > Braconidae > Macrocentrus > Macrocentrus cingulum. The sequence goes on from MVJL01004994.1 coordinate 5,980, forward strand.
GGAAATTTAATCTTGCGTCAAGCAGTACTTATAACATTTTTCGTTATCTCGCTTAGTTACCAAGTTATCGGTAAAAAACTGAAACAATCACAAAAACTAGATTTTTAAAAGATGTACATACCTTCATGAAAATGTGAAAATAACTCGAAAACAAAGCGAAATATAGTAAAAACTTATTCTACATTTTTTCAAGGGCATTAAATTTCCTATTATTTGACTCTAATAACATTTTTCGTTATCTCGCTTATTTACAGAGTAATCGAAACATTAAATAATCTTTTGGCATTACGGATGAGATATGCATGATTTCAGCTCTCTACCGTGCTCTTACCAGTTGGCAATCCGATGAATATTATTGGGAGCCAACGTCCGACTGTAGCTGTGCCCCTGTGAAAAATCCAACGATCCTTTTTTCTCTTTTTCCCGCTCGTCCTCTTCGTCGCTCCACGATGCAATAATACTGTCGGTTGCCGTATTATCGTAGTACCCACGATTTATCAGGTACGACAGGACCATGCAATGGAGAACGTGTTCATTGCGTTTCTCCAGAATTTCCTCAAACAACTTGAGTGTTTCTTGCGTGAGATCATCGGTCTCTGTGTAGCAGTTGTCAATGAGCCTCTCAATCACCGATGCGCCGCAAACGGGCGCGATCACAGGGTCTCTCTGCTGTCCAACAAGCCAATACCCAAGTTCTGAAACAATTCTCATTAATAACAAACACTAAGCAACCCTGAGAAGCAACTTACCAGCGTCCAGGGCTGGCGCAGTAACTTTTTTGAGCGTTTCAGTGATCAGCGCCGTGATGAGAACAACGTGATGGTCGGCGAGGGCGGGCGTGAGGACTCTCTCGAAGAATAAAAGCCGAATACTCTTCGCCAAGGCGTGCGCCACGTCCGAGTGGGCCTCTTTGATCAATTGATCACAGTAATCGAGCCACATGAAGTACGCAGCCACTTGCCGACAGCCGGGGAATTTTTTCTCGTTGCTCCAGAGCGGCGAGTCGAGTCCCCAGGTCACCTCAATCTCGTCGATCTCCACAGGATCAACGTGGGCGGGTATAGAATTGAACAGATGCTCAAGTCGTGAAGATATCACTTGAGCCAAGTCGCTCTTGGCCATTGTGCAAGCGAAGGAAGGATCCTCAAGTGTGGCAAGCACCATAATACCTTCGCAGGCACGCACTCGCACAGTATTATCCTGTAACCGTAAAAAAATTCCATTATAGCAACCATTCGTCGACTTTTAAGATCAAAATACTCACCGCAGTGTTCAAATAACTTATCAGCGCGTCTAACAAAAGGTTTCCAGAATATTCTAGAATAGGAGAGCCGTCAAGATCAAGCCTCAAGTCCTCGAGATCGAGCTTGACATCGACATCAAATGATGACGAGACTTTGTCCGACTCTTTATCACAATTCTCGTAATCCTTGTGATCGGTCGCCGTTTCTGGAGGGTCAGAACCTTCCTGAACTTTGTCTAAAACAGGACTAGGACACTCGGATGAATTTTCCGTGTCTCTTGACGACGTCGAGGCGTTGGATCGAATCGACGCCTTGCCATTGTCCGATTTTTCGCCGTGTTTGTGACACTTTTTGTGGGAATTTTGCTTCAATCTGTCCGCACAGATAGATCTGCGTCGGTAGTGGTCACAGACGAATAAATTCGGGTTGATTAGAGTGATTGCTTGTGTATTTAACGGCTCGAACAGGGGATTTGTGCTGTGACGACTTCTCGTCGGGTTGTACGTGACTGAGTGACTGTCCATGCGGCTCGAGTCGGTTTTTACTGCGCCCGGCTCCTGCCGAGCAATTTGCTCGCTGATTACGTTGGTCAGATGCGGGTATCTGCACACGAGGAAGCAAAGGGTCAGGAGAAATTTTATCTCCTCGTGCTCGATGGGCGAAGGGATGCTCCCGCTGCACAGGTTGATTAGTCGCTGCACTGGGCCGTAAACGGCTGCCTGGTGCAGCAGTGGGAATTTCGATCGAGCCAGGAGTCGCTTGAAGAAATAGAGGCAGACTAGACGCATTCCCGGTGGCGACTCTACGCTCGCCAACGTCGCTAGCCAGTCTAGCAGCTTGTGTTGCAACAAATACTCCAGACACTCGCCAGGATTGTCGCTCAACTTCTCCTCGGTTAAGAGAATCTCCAGCAGGCGATCCAAGTGCTGGGGAATCCCTGTAGATTCAATGGATACCTTGCAGTTTGTCTGGTTGCTCGCGTAAAAGTGCATGAGCTGCTTCCAGTGGTAAGTAAAGTCTTGAATTGGCGTCGCTGGTGGGGCTATCTGCAATTTTCAAGGTTCAGAGTGGCTTATCACCGACGAATAATTGACTACAATGAGTGAAAGTAGGTAGAAAATTTGTTTTAACCAATAAAATATACATGAATTGAGAAAATGACAAATAAGTGTATATCAAGGATAGGGAATTAATTAACACGAGTTATTCAAGCTCAATGTCATAGTGGGGATTATTAGTAGCCACTCACCACGTCGATAGTATTTTTCAAGGCTATTTGAAATCCACTGATCATCTTTGGTGGTTAGGTTTGTCAACAACTTGATTCAATTGTAGTTAAATAGGTAATTCTGCCGACATACGGTTTAATTGTTCCATTGAACGGCTTTTAAATGATTTTACGACATTTTTTTAATGTGTCAAGATTTAAAAATACACTTTTTTATCCGAAAATTCAATGTTTTTACAGTGGAGCAAAAAAATAATATCCAAATACGGCGACATTTAAAAACGAAACTGGCGCACTCTTGCGGTGGTTTTATTTTGTGGCGCCGCCATTTTGAAATTTTATTGATTTATTCAAAAGAAAACATTCGAGATAATTTATTGTATACAATGATTGTATTGTTGTTAATTTGTTTTAGTAGATTAGTTGAAAATACTTCAAAGAATAGAGACAATTTTATTCTCCAACTTGAACAATATACATATTTGAAAAAACTCTGGCAGAGAGGACAAAAAATTTTTTATGTACATAATAGAGTTCACATGATTTTATATCAACATCAACAACATTCCAAGATCTCGCTTTCGTTAGTATTATTAAATATTAAATATATATGTCGAAGATAATTTATTATTTCATCTAGATATGGGGTAATATTTTGCGTTTTTAATACTTTCGGTAAGTGTAGGTACTTACCCGCTTGAATTTTCGCAGTAGATGACGTCGCATGATCAAAGGTGATATATCACTAAAATGATGATAAGTTCGAGCTTTGCCAAGACTAGTCTGTATGTATAACTTTATCTCATAGCCTGGAAAAAAAATCCCTCTCTGAATTACAGCCTAATGTACATAATTCTCATGATAAACAGTTCTCCTCACTCAAAACTGCACATATAGAGATCTAGCACACAGTATACATATGTCTAAAAATTTATTTATCATCTAATATGTTCATCGAAGTATACATATATATTTTTTCACGTATTTATATATATTTATCTAATTGATCAACGTGTGCATTTTCACAGACACGTGTATATACGTGGTAGAATAATACAAATAACATATAAATTGTCCTAAGCACGGCATGTCCATTTACATAAATATTTTTCTTCTTGTACACACTTGGTATCGCATCGTTTCGAACGTTTCATGCACTCACACACACTCATATTTAATTATTTATTCGATTCTGCAGCCGTGCATCTCGAATTCTGGCCGTGAAAAATATGGAAAATTGATTTTAAGCATTGGTTTTTTCTGTAAATATCCAACAAAAAACAGATCAATGATTTTAATACCTGTTAACCGAGTTGTATCGATGTCTTATGGAGGTCATAAATCGTTCGTTAACCCAATCAACGTGACACACATCAGTCCGCGTTTTCCCGGTCAACAACCTCTATTGCTGGGTACCTTTTGCTTTCATTTGTGCTCTATTTACAAGTAAAACGTGTCAATTTTTTTTTGTACCGATAATTTTTTTTTAGGTTTTAAGTCAATTAATTTCCGCACTTCAATATTAAAAGCTAGATTATAAATTAATTCATTATTTAAATAATTTGTTGATTATCTTCACCGTTTTTGCGCGGCTACTGCGGCGACTAGAGCTGCACCACGGCCACTGCCATCCTCAGACAGCATCAAATCAAACTGTAATATATCAATTCTCGTATTAGTTCATGCTTATTTATTTTTTTTTTTGTCGTTAAAGAGTTGAAAAAATTGAATTACTTTGTATTTTTGAAGCTGACCAATTTTCTCGGTCATAAGATCGTGGAAGTGAGGGTGGAATCTGTACACTGAACCATCCACACCAACGGTCACATTGTCCTCGCCGATTTTATTGAGTAAACACGCGGTTCCTGCGCTCGCCAAGTGCGCTGCTCTTCTCGACACTACTGAACACACATATCGAATATTCTCACAATCCTGATCCGTTGCATTACGAATTCCTAACTCTGCCAAAACCTCTCGGCAATTTGTGTACTTTCCTTTTGGATCCCTGTTCAACAACAAAATCCAGTCAATATTTTTATCGGGAAAATTAAAATCTAAAAACTTGGCCTTAATTGACAAGTTTGAAAATTTGATTTTTGATCATTTTTTTAACCACGAAAACTAATAATTAGCTCATCAGACTTTCAGGCATATTTTAGTGTATTCTTTGAGAGTAGTCAAAAAAATTTTGAACGACGAAATAATGTTTTTTTTTCCTAAATAAACTAAAAATATTGTTGAGGTCGTTAAACTCAGTTTATAGCACGTTAATATTTTTTTTTTTTTCATAAAATGATTAAATACACATTTTTTCTTTCTCAAACCCAAAATAAATTATTTCGATACCTTAAATATGCTTCAAAGTTCGATACTAAAAAATGATCATAACCACTACTTACGCTTCAATTTCCGAGACATATTTGGTGAAGAATTTTCCACGTTTTTTCAAATCCGACGGGCATTTTCCGTTGAAAAGCAGCCCAGCATCTACGAGTTTCTCCAAAACAAGCCTCGCAAGTTCGCCCATGTACATGCCAGAGATCATTTTTTCAAAAATCTGCTTCGACGGATTGATAGAATTCTCGTCGATGGCTCTATCGAATTCCGTGACGACAAAATCCAGAGTTCCATCCTGACCAAAGGCGCCCCACTCAGTGTTAATGAGCATATACGGCTTGTCCGGGTTGTAATTGCCGGGTATGGCACACTTGGCGTTCTCCGTTTTCTCCACGTAGCATGCATTGCTGCCCGTGCCGAGAATCAGACCGATTTTACAGCCGTGGTTCTTCCACGCACACGACATCAACGTGCCGGTCGTGTCGTTGAGAATACCGCACACATCGATCCTCACATCGTTGCGTTTTGCGATGGCAGCTTCGAGCAGAGCGACCACATCTTCGCCAACAACTCCGCTGCAGTTGAATCCCTTGGTCCAGGTGGTGAGAATGCCCTTGGTCAGGCCCTCCTGGCTCAGGGGAAAGCTAAACGTAAAACCGAGCGGCAGAACCTCCTTCTCGAGCTTCAGGTCTTTGATAAAAAGCGCCAGACACTTGGCTATGTGATCAAACAATTGAGTTCCCGAGCCGAGCATCAAACTCTGCGGTATCGCGTAGATTTTACTCTTCATATCGAAGTTTGTGTGATCCAGAGTAATGAGTAACACACGGAAATTCGTGCCTCCAAGATCCAATGCCAGGAAATTGCCTTTTTCTGCAAGAAAAATCCAGAGATAATCGTATTTTCTTACTGTACAGATGGTTATCATCAGAAATAAATATTTACCCGTGCCATTCGGTAGATCTTGCACATATGCCGTGTAACATTTGACGATCGCCTCATCATGAGTGTCCTTGGCGAGTCCTCGATTAATTTCGTTGGTCAATCTCTGCATAAGCATGTGCAACTGCTCGTCCGAGAGAACCAGATCCTTGCAGGCATCTTTTATCTAAAAATGTCAATATGTCAGTTGATTGTATTGGGTTTAGTGAGCTATTTATTATCTTTTAACTGATAAGAGTTATTTGTTGACATGTCAAAATATATAGCTGCATTTTCACGCTGTAAATCTTTCCGTTAATTTCACGTTCCTGTAATTATTATTCTCACAGAGGTGTTTTACTTAGAAATAACAAAAATATATGTACTTGTATGTACGTCACACTTGTTTCTGATAGGCGTGCTTATCTAAGTGAAGTAGCAACGTTGACAGTTAGGTTGTGTGTAGCCTTGCTTATCGTGTAAGAAGAATGAGATGGTATTTCAACGAGTTTATGATTATTAAATGCAGGAAAAAATCTATTTTATACCAAACAATTCATAGAATGATGTGAAAAATATTTTTTCCTACTTAGATACATATATTTTCGCGAGTAAAGTGCAAAATTTTATCTGTACTGACCTTGAACAAAATTATTAGTATTTTTGTTTTATTTATATTTTTATCGTAATCGATTTATGGTGATTTTAAATAAGTATTGAAGATTAATTTAAAAATTATTAATAATTTTATTTTATAGAATTTAAATTAGGACATCAATAAACTAGTTGTTTGAAATATTATCCACTAGGAGATTGAAAATCACAAAAAAATCGATTTTTACCTCACTGTCCGTTGACAGTGATTTTCGCGCCAAAACAAGATGGCAGCCGCTATCATAACCCAATAATTAATTTATCGTATTTCAGTGAATATTGTACAGATTAAGTTGCATAATATCCTAGATAAAATATGATGCAAATTTTTTTTCCAAATAATTAACTTTTTGTTCGATAAACAAGAAAAATTGAGTTGCTCCTTTGGCTCATAAGTGTATCACTATTAGAACCTCATTAATTTGATGTTTATAGACATAACTGGGATATAAAAATTATCAGATTTCAAGTGTCAAATGCGTATCCTACAAGTCATCAGAAGTTGTCAAGATTAGGAAAATAAGGCCGACTAAATTACCACAATGACTTCTAATCAGTTAAGGACAAAGATCAACAGTCAATTAATGAAAACAATTCATTTATATTTTCAATCGAGAAAATTGCATTTGTAAATTCCGTAATTTTTATGTCGTACATTTTATTTGTACTCTACTACAAAACCATGCCATATAAATAACAAATTCTATTGAGAAAAAAGTTTTAAATTTTCGCGCGCTTTATCCTGTACACTCGAGAGTTTGTGTGTGCTCCTTTCTCCCTGCCCCCGCGCAACCGTTTCGCAGGCATTGATCTTTTTGACGTCACTGACACACCCGCGAATTGGCCAATGGGGTCGAGTACATGAATGATATCATATATGTAGCAAACCCCCGTGTGGTTTGCACGCGCTCACACCTGGAAATCATGTCAAAGTGCAACATATTACAAGCCCAAACACATGTTCGCCTTTCAGGACACGTGGATATTCGAAAATCTTAACTGCTCCGATAAACATTTAACTCCGAAATTCTCAACTAACCTGTCAAACAACCATTATCATTCTATCACTAATAAATATTCATAAATTTGAAGAGGTTAGGTAATCAACGCCATTATTTGGAATTCCCCTCTAGCATAGATAAGAATCTCCTAGGGGAGAAAAACCCATCTGCTGACACGTGGACAATACTCCGAAAAAGCCTCTTGTCACGTCACACACATTTTTGGGGCAAGTTTTCTCCTTCTTTTCCGGATTTATCACATTTGTTTCCTCGTATTATTCAACTTCCGGACAAAAAACACAGCAGGAAGTATTTATTTTACGAGATAATTCAATAGACTAACAGATAGAATGAGTAAAACCTATGAAAATCAATTTTGTTATGTCATCAAGTTGAAATAGAAGTATTTCAAACACACGATAAGCACTCTCTATCGATCTTCTGCCGGGTGAGCAAGTGAGAGAGACAGTACAAACACTCGTGAACTCGATTTCAATAAAAAAAAAACGAAATAATTAAAATTCTTACAACAACGTGATTTTACGCGTTACTCACTCAACTGCTGGTGGCGTTCGATCATTATCGATCGATAAAATAACTGGCAATTCTCACCTCCAGTTTTAAAAGACTCTCTGGATAAGTTGGTGAAGTCTTCATCTTCATCAGCACGATTTTTTCAACTAAAATCAATAGCACCGGTTAAAATATTTTTCTAAAAAAATTTCACTAACCCCGCACGAATGTTGAATTGAAGGTTATTTTAAAAATCGCACGCTGCAATGACAGAACAAACAAAATGAAACGTAGTTGCACAACTAAAAAAATTCGTTATATTACGTGAACTCGCGTACGCGACAGATTTTATATCGTGACTGCGGTTAGAACAGCGGCGCCTCACCGATGTCAGGGCCCACCTCTCCAGGCTTTTCTCCACACACACGATATATAACGGGCGCCAAAGAGGGGGCAGTAGCACACTAGTGTTGTAAAAGCCTGCTAGGCAAAGTTAGTTGTGTTTCTCCAAGACCCCTCCGTTCCTCATCGCCATCTCCACAGCTGCGCAAGCGTTGCCGTTTGGGGGCTCGTCCGCTTTCAAGGGCGAATAAGGTCAATCTGAAAGCCACCCTTGCTATCACGCTGATGAGCACATAACCCCGCCGATTGCGTATTAATACTATAAATCGTAGAAATTCGTTATTTAACTAGATAGCATTTTTGAAATTCATGTTTGACTGTTTAAATTTGTCTGTCAGAACGTGAATTATTTCTAAGGGGTGGTTTTAAACATGATTTTGCTATTGCATCATTCATGGTGCAATTCTGCTCATATTGTTTCCCCAGTCTGATGCAACAGAATGCTGTTTTATCACGAGAAACAATGAGAGAATTTAATTTAAAAAATGTTTTTAATTGTTGTTTTTTTTTTGTAATTGTCTTTTATGTACGTCAAAAGGGTTGAGTGGTTTTTTTTGTTCAATCAAAAAATTATTGATTTGACGTAGAAGAAAGGGGAGAGCGAAAAATCGATTGCCAACGTGTCCGAATTCACGTACGCATCGCGGTACTCAACACCGGGCACGTACTCTGCCCTCTATCCCGGCCGGTGACCTCTAAATATTTTTTAATTTCTCGTACCCTTTTTCACTGTAACTATTTTTAGGTTTTTAGTTGATGTTAAAATTAGAGAATGTATTTAGGAGCGTGTAAAAGGTGAATAAGGTTATTTTCAGTGCAAAATTATTATAGGGTGAGATCAATAGTGAAATTTTCGATTGTATATAATAATACACTTTGCGCCACGCGATGGTGTATCCTTGAAGTCGTGAAGGATGTCACGTACATCAGATTTTGACCTTTTTAAAAATTCAACCCAATTTCAATGTAAAATCTGATAAATTAAAGTATTTTTACAGGAGAACTATCTGAAAAATTTTTTTTTAGTAAAAAGTTTTTTTTTGAGTGAAAAAATCTGAAAATCAAGACTTTTTTGAAGTAAAAAAATTTTTTTCAATAGAATAAACATTGAGACACGACCTCTCTCAAATGAGTCATGATTGTGAATGATTTCTGATAGTGTGGTTGTGCCTATCGCTCGACCCGATATGATGAAAGATCAGTCAACTATATTTCGGAATGTCAAATTTGACATTTTAAACTGTAATTTAATGCTCGAGATATACTCGGTGATCCACTAACGAGTAGCCGAAAAAAAGAAAATTTAGATAAAATCAGTCAAACAAAAATCACGAATGAGTCATACACTGTTAGAAAATAATGGTACTGAGCGCCATTCTAGTAGGGTACGCAGTGCCATATT